>OVAX01000995.1:0-42392 GCA_900406405.1 Lepidium africanum | reverse complement strand
CTCTGATACCATATTAGAATATGGGCTTCCAACTCAAAACCAATTGGCAATGAGTGGAGTGGCCCATATCTTATATAGACTAGTTAGGATCCCTTCCAACGTCCGATGTGGGATATATTCCCTAATACATTACTTAAATGGAGCCTCTCTCATTCCGATGGAGCTTCCTCTTCTTGCCATTTGAGGTCCCTTGAGCTTTTTCTCAAGAATTCTCTTTGCTTTTGTTGCTGATTGGAATTCGATGTGAATGCTCAAGGTTATTGTTTGTTCTTGATTTGGTAACATTGTGTTTTGGTTAGCGAGGAAGATCGACAATGGTTTATGGAAGCAATGCAATCACATACAATCGATTCAATTTCGCGTATGAAAGTTATATCTCAAATCATGAAAATGCCTAAACATGTCTTGGAGGCTCAACAAGCCACCTCTGACAATCTCGAAGGTTCACAGAGATTTAATTTGGTTAGGCAAAAGAACCGATCTGATCCATATTTTAATAACTGATACTTTTACATGGACAGGAATGTTGGATGAGGAACGTTGGATGGGCTGCAGGAACACGTCGAGTCCATCGATTTGGCCAACAGTTTGATCATACATAAAAGTTATTTTATCAAGGTTTATCTTTACAATGTTTTGGATTATTTAATTAATGTTTCAGATCTTCACTCCATTGGAGGTTTGGTTCCTCTCCATAGCTATCTTAAGAACTCTAGTGCATAGATTCGAGCAAAGTTAGCCGATGTTTTGACTACGGTTGTCCAAAACAATCCAAGAAGCCAGCAATTTGTTATGGAAGCGAATGGGTTCAAGCCATTATTAACCAACTTCATTGCTGATCCTGACGTTAGAGTCCGGACCAAGGCCCTCGGTGCTATAACATGTAAGATGAGTTACAATTTTAGCAAAATATTCTGCAAGACTCAAAATTTTGACAAATGTTTTCTTGTTTTCGACATTGTAGCTCTTATCCGTAACAATCAACCTGGGATTACAACATTCCGTCTAGTAGCTAATTCATACTTGACTCAAGCAGCTAACTCCTCGAAGTAGAATCATCCCATACAAGGCTCAGAGCCAAAAGTTATGGATTCGCGGTAATGCCAAATATTGAGCTGCACAGCCCAACTCAGGCGCGGCCTTCACCTCAAACCACTTTGAGGTTATTCTTGGGCCTTTTGTGGATCCAACAAGACCAAGAACACTTGAAACCTCCACTGGATCCTCCAGATACACTCCACTCAAGAAGATGGTCCAATATGGTGTTGTTTAAGGAAAATTCGGAATCAACTTGCTTCAAGGGACTTCAGACTTATGTGTGGCGACCAGGAGACTCTCTAAGACACTTAGAATCATCCATAGAAGTCTCACCATGCTCCATCACCCACAGGATTAGGCGAATCCTCCCATTTGAATACTTTCCATATCCGACCGATCATCATATCTTCTCTAATGGCTCCAAGATCGACGGCCTTCATCACTTGTCTGTTGGAGACTTAAATTTCTGATATTTCTTTCTTTTTTTAAGCTTATGACCGTTGTAGACTCGAGCCTCTATAAGCTCAAGCATTTCTTTTGTTTCCGGTAGAGTTGATAGTGAATAAACGTTTCTTTTCAAGTATGTGTCTTGAGCCTTTACCGACTTCTTCTCTTTAAGGATTCAAAAGAGAGAGCCGAGATCAGGTCTTGTGAGGATTCCAAGCTTGATCGGACCGGGTTTATCAAAGGAATCATCACCCTCCTTTGTGGTTCTCATTCGTCCACTTCCGCCCAATCTAGTTTTTGAGAGAATCGACTCACCAAGATCTTCCCTCAAGTTCATATCCGAGGATCCCTCCTCTGAGGCCCTCATCAGAGAGGATGTGAATCTAAGATAGCTACTCGAGGAGAGAACAAGAAGAATCATTATGATGTTAGACGAAGATCTTTGTGCAGCTAGAAAAGAAAGACAGCTAATTGATAGTCTTTGGACCGTGTGTTATAACGAACCATCCCATCTAAGAGAAAGAGGCCTGGTTTACCTCCCGTCCGATGACGAGCTAGCACCTGATGTGGTTAGTGACCGCTTTGAACCTCCTTTAAGGGCTTGGGCTGCACGACCACATGATGAAACTAGTGAACCCCTGATTCCACTTCTTATTGGTCCTGAACCGTGATCTTGTTGCCATTGCGTTTAGGAGGAACCAATGTTTCAGTAATCATAATCTTAAATTATCTTATAAATTCTAATTACAAAAATTCAACTTTTTATATCTCAATACAAAGGCAAAAATATATGTACATGATCCGCACAACTAAACTTTTTACTAAGAAAGCTAAAGCACAAAACGACGTTGCTGGAGTTGGACATTTGTTATCACCTCCCACCAGAGAGTAGAGAGTCAGCGATGGAAGATCCGCCGGTAAATCCTTTAAACACAGAGGAAAAATCAGACATTGCTATGCCGCTAAAACCGTCTTGGCCTCCGAAATTCATCCCGCTCCCAGCGGGTAAATCCAACGGCGTTAGTTCAGGCAACGCCATGTCTCCTCTTAGATACTGTAGCACTTGCCTCATACTCGGTCTAGCCCGAGGGTTTGAATGTGCACACAATAGGCCGAGTTTCAAAACCATTTCAACTTCTTCAACATCAAAACCGGAGGTCCTGAGATTGGGATCTTTCGCTTCCATTATGTTTCCTCTGAGCCACAAGCTGAAAACCCAATCCACAAGCAAGAACGTGTCATCGCTTTGGCTATGGAACTCGATGGGTCGTCTACCGGAAACGACTTCTAGAAGAAAAACACCAAACGCATAAACATCAGTTGCGGTCGTGGCTCGTCCGGTTCGGGAATGCTCAGGTGCTAAGTAACCCAATGTTCCAACAACGTGTGTGGTCTGAGGATCTGATCCATGATCATACAACCGAGCCAAACCAAAATCACCGAGTCTACCATTGAAATCAGCGTCTAACAANATCACCGAGTCTACCATTGAAATCAGCGTCTAACAAAACATTGCTAGCTTTCACGTCACGGTGAATCACAACTTGTTCCCATTCCTCATGGAGGTAGAACAATCCTGAAGCAACTCCTTTTATGATGTTAGATCTCTGTTTCCAGTCTAGAGTTACCTCTGGATTGTTGTATAGATACTTGTCTAAGCTCCCATTAGGCATGTAATCGTAGACCAAAAGAAGCTCTCCTCTCCGGCGACAATAACCCAAAAGAGGAACTAAATTCCGATGACTCATACGGCCAATACTCACGATCTCCGCCACAAACTCTTTCATACCTTGTTTTGAATCGTGAGAGACTCTTTTCACGGCGACTTCAATCTTCGTCGTCGGAAGAATCCCTCTGTAAACCCTACCGAATCCGCCGGATCCGAGAATATCCTTGTCCTTAAACCCTTTCGTCGCGTGGTAAAGTTCCTTAAATCTGAATCGGTTTTTCCCCAATTCTATTTCCCAATCGTCGAGCTCCTCCTCGTATTTCTTCTTCCTCCTCACGATGTAGAGAGCGAGAAAGATCACGGAAAAGATCAGAGTGAGGGAAATCAAAGGCATACCAATTTTGTAAAAATCGGATACTCTTTTTGGCACGAATCGAGGAAGCGTCGGGAGCTTCGACAACGACAACATCGGAGCTTCACCGTTAACTCGGAAACTCCATCCGACAACAAAATGCTCGGAGAGAACGGAACCAGTTGCAGATGAGAAACCTACATACATATCTTGATGAAGAACCGAAGAAAGATCTCTGATAAATGAAACAAGGGGTTTTCTGGGTTTATCGAAATTGAAGGGAGCCATGGCAACATTGATTCGATTACTGCGACTATCGTAATCGATCCAGACTTGCATCCGTTTGCGACTAATCAAACTCAGATTCTGAAACCTGTCTTTATCATCCCAATATCCAGCCGTTGAGTAATTCACCGATCGCAAACCATTGATATCGATTCCGATGTGATTACCGTTGGGATCTCCAAACTCGCTACTCTGGATTGTGTCCAATTCGACGGCGAAGACATGATTCGTTTCATTTCCGTTGTTGGTGATGTTAAAGAGACCGATGTATTGACTAGGAAGTGCAAAAGGAAGACCTAGCGTTGGAGCTACAACGAAGGCGATTCCATGACCACTTAGTGTTGGGATTGCAGAGTGTATCGCGAAGACGAAGGTTGTGGAGAAAGACGAAACATTGCCGTTTGGAGAATCTTTGAACCGGATCTGTTCGGTATAGAAGGCGTGACCGGTTTTTTGTACAGATGTGTTGGTTAGCTTCAAGAGACCATTGGGTGTGACTGTGGCGATACCTTGAAGTGAGATATATGTTAATGGAGGATGAAAGCCATTGTATGTGAAGTTGAGAATTTGAGAGGAAGATCCAAGAATTTGATACAGAAAGAAGAAGAAGACGAGCTTATTGAACATGGCTGATTCCGGTTTAGCTTTGCTCTTGTGTTAAACTGAAAGAAAAGATCAAGGATTGAAGTTATTTAAGGATGTGAAGAGCAAAAGAAAAGTCGTGGAAATATTTCTTTGAGGCCAAGCTTAAGATTTGAATAACGATTGCAGAGGTTGGTGAAAAGTGTTGATGAAGATATAAAGGCTTCAATTAAATAGAAATTAATTTCATTCCATGTTAAATTCACTCAACTGTTAAATTAATAATTCGCAGGAGGAGTATGTAAACACATCACTTGATATTGACTACTACTTCAAAATCAAATGAAGTTTGGCTACCCGCAATTATTTGTAAGCTTATTCGAGTGGTCGGTCAAATGGACAATCACTAAGATGTTGATACCTTTAGTTTTGTATAATTTCAAACTTTGGTCATATGGTGAAGACCACTAATTCGAGTTTGTGATTTTGAGACTTTTTAAAGCTTTTTGTTGCCAAGACATGTATTTGATTTATGATACGGTTTGTAGAAAAAACAATTTTTAAATATAAAAATCCAATAGTAATAAGGTTTTATGAGCTTTTTTGTTCATTAAAAACTGTAACTATTTTCTGATATAATTGTATTTATATAAGTAATAATATTAAAAAGACACATATAAACTGAAGAAGTTCCATTAATAAACTCGTTTTGTTTTGTGAATAGGATTATTTTCATATTTATTCCATTTTGTCTATGGAATATTATTGTTTCTCTATTTTTTTTTAACAATTGGATTGATAATTTCCAATTCATAGTCTAGAATTTATTCTTTAAAATCATTTTTTAATTTACTAAATATAATAAAAATGATTGAATTCTTTATACTACAATCATTAATAAGATCCTCCTAACAATTACTCTCTCCGTTTTTCAAAAAATATTATTCTATGTTTTTGCACACAAATTAAAAAACAAAATAAAAAGTTATATATACTCCTAATAATTAGCTAGGTGTAATGATTTATTGGATACCACATTAATAATTTTGGTTGGAAATTAAAATGGGAAAATTTTATAAAAAGTTACATTAATATTTTAAAATAACATTCTTTATAAAATAACTTTTTAAAACCTAAAATAACACTCTTCGAGAAACATATGGAGTATAATAATAATAATTTGCATTATTTCTCCAATTGACTAAACATATCCGATGTCGACTAGAATATTATTATTTCAACACTTCCAAAAACTAATAGTGTGTGAACACTGAAAAAGATATCACAGTATATTTGTACCAATGAAAGAATTTGAAGTAATTAACAAAAAAGAAAGACAAAACATTAAATATTTACAGGCATTGAGGCAACCTCTGGCTTGAAAGGTTGTGCTCTACGACAAAATAAAATTAATGTTTTAAATCTGAAATATTAATGGTAATTGACACGAAAAATACTATAGGCTAAGGTTTGAACTCTCTATAAAATACTAAAAACTTGGATATACAATTTCGTTACGCATCACAATAATGTATTGTGATGCAATACCGATGAAAGATTCTTTTACATTTCTCTCTGTAGTGTTGCGGAAGCAAACTAATGTTGACTTGTTGAATAATATGATTTCATGTGACATTTATGGAACATAGTGGACTTATCCATTCATCATCATCATACACGTACCCCAATAAACTGCAGATTGTTTTGCTAACATAGTTGTAGGTCAATTGTACTAAAATAACACGAGTTTCATATAAAGGATGTAGATTTTACAGATTATGTAAATTATGTAAAACATATACATATTATGTAGATTATACAAAACAAAAAGAAAAATAAAAATAAAATATTTTGATTTTTCTATAGCAAATTTAAATTAAAAAAATATATAAAGTTTTGGACAATATTAAAAGTGAAGTTATCATGCACAATGGTATGATGGTTGAGGTCAGTGAAAGAGGATGACCACCAAATGATCCACTTGATAAATTGAGTTTCTAAGCGACGCGAGTCGCGAGTTCGGCTGGTGGTGGTTCCATGTTGTGGCGTCACGTGAACCGACATTGCAAGCGTTGTATTGTCTATCTTAAGGCTCAATCCAAGTCTCATATTCACAGTTTTATATATGCCTTTCCTTATCTCTAATACTCCATACATAGATCTTTTATGAATTTTGTTTTAGGATTGTCTAGGTATCAATTCAAGGATTCGATCTTAGTGGTGGTGGACCGGTTCTCAAAAATGGCTCATTTCATACCTTGTGACAAGACCAACAACGCATCCAAGATCGTCTGTTTCATCCACTTGAGAGTTTGATTCATCGATCCAGGTACGCATTTATTTCAAAATATATATCTTTGCAGGTACCAATGTCGACAGCTAGGCTTAGCATTAGGTTCTTAAGTTAGTTTGTTTCGACCGGAATATGACTGTTTAAGTCACTAAACATTGTGGTGGACAAATTTTTCTTTTTCGGTTCTTTTTCTTTTATTTTTAATCCTTCCCATTTTATTTAAGTGACAATGTCACTACTTTCCTTTTTGAATCAGTAAGTCATAGATTCTGCCCTAGAAGGTCTCCCAGCCGATTGAACCCCTATATAAGGTTCCTAGGCGGCTCTCCGTAATTTTTACGCATTATCAATAAAGAAACGAATTTTTTTTCTCTAGAAAACCTAGCCGCCCCTTCTTTTTGAGGATTCAAGAGCAAGAGACGTGATTCAACTTAGTGAGGATACCTAAGCCGCGAATCAACCAAGTTTATCAAGGATATTCACAACCTCTCCTTGTGGCGCTCATCGCTTCCATCGAATCTATCTATAATCAATCGTTCAGACTCACCAAAATCGAACCGTTGGAGCACCACGAGGATCTCACCATCGAGGCCCTTATCAACGCTGGTCCAATCTTGTCCTCACATCCTCGTGATAATGTGAAAACAGTAACCCAACATGTTGTTATCAAAGCTCAAAGACCAAGTTCACCATAGGAAGATGGATTTACTTTGGTAAAGAAAGGGCGTAAGGCTTCTGTTTTGCAACAAGGCGCTATTGTTTCTGAGGGGGGTTCGAAAGGTGCGAGTGGTAGAGTTCTTGGGGATATTTCTGGAGCTGAAAATAAGGAGCTCACTTCATTCATAAAAGCTTCAGTGAGCTGGCAGTTAATGATGAATCAAGGGGTTTTAATGGCATTTCTCATGAGGCTAGTTGTAAGGAGAATGAGTGCCCTATTGGTACTAAGCCGATAAAATTTGGTCAAGCTAAAGGCCTTGAGAAAATTGATATTCAATTTGGCGCTAAGAATGGTAACCAGATTTTCTTTCGGGGTTTTTGGACGACTAAAAATGGTGTGGAGCATGGTCACGAGATTATAAACCTAAAGCAAGGTGTCAAGGTTCAGACCGATCCATGGATTGATTTTTGGACCGACAATAGGAGAGGTTTTGATGCCAACCTCAGGGAAACGCTTGCGTGTTGAGCATAAAAACTTGAGACGAGAGGAGAACTTGGGTGTGCAAGAACCGGGATCATCATTTATGGTGATGACTAATAATGTTCAGAGTTCCCAAGAGTTTTGCCTGATCCTTCAAGTGCTTTACATGTTCACCACAGAACGAATGAAGTACCCACTAGCATCGGTGAGGTTCCCACTTTGTTGTCGTTGACATGTGTTGATCCTATGAACACGTTGATATGTTCAGGAGGAGTGGTCGATACTACAAGTCCTCCATAGTGTGATGGAGGCAGGTGGTGCCTGATGAGGTTCCCTAGTGATTTTAACCCTTTTTGGTTTATCATGTTGAATTGCATATTGTGGAATTATCGTAGGGGCAAATAAAACCACATTTCAACGTTCTATTTGATATCTCTTGAAAATATTTAAGGCGAATGTGGAGGCTCTTTTTGAAACACATGTGAGTGATGAGAATGCAAATTGGATTTTTTGTGGTTTAGGTTTTGAGAACTCCTTCAGGGTAGATGCGATGGGTCAAGATGCCGATATTTGGCTATTATAGAGGAGTGGTATTGGTGAGATCGATATTATTAAATCATCTGATCAGTTTATTCATGCTCGAGTGAAGACTGGAGTTGAAACTCTTCATCTTGTGGTGGTGTATGCGGCTCCTATGGTTAGTTATCAGAGTGGGCTATAGGAGCATTTGAATACGGTCATTGTATCTATTGATGGATTGTTCTTTGTGTGAGGTGATTTTAATACCATAGTGAGACTTGATGAGAGATAGGGTGGTTATGGTCAACTTTCATAAGATTTTATAGCTTTTGGTAACTGGATCAATCGTAATTCTCTCATTTATATGGGTTTCTTATGATCAAAATTCACATGGAAGAGAGGTCAGGAGGTTGCTACTCTAGTGGCCAAGAGATTAGATTGTGTATTGTGTTACCCTCATGCTTGGGTTAAATGCCAAAAATCTTCCGTAAGCATCTATATTTTCTCTCATCTGACCATGTGTCGTTATACTTACAGTTGGTTCTTGAGGCCTCGCGTGACCTGAGTTGACAGTTAGATTTGAGGCAGTGTGGTTAGATCATGCTTGTTGGAACCATGAAAGGCCCAAGAATAACCTCCAAGTGGATTAAAGTGAAGGTCGTGCCTGAGTTGGGCTGTGTAGCTCAATATTTGGCGTTGTTGCGAATAAGGCCTTAGCGTAGAAGGTCCAACTTCTAAAATCCATAACTTTCGGCTCCAAACTTTGTTTGGGCTAATTTAACCTTGAGGAGTTAGCTGATTGAGTCAAGAATCCATAGCAATTAACTCCATGTCTTAATTCGCTTTGTAGCGTCTGGAGCGCCTTGATAAACGATCATTTTTCTTCATGATCCTCTAAGGAAGGCTGTTGAAGTGAACTCCTTGAGTCCGGCTCATGTGCTTGAGTGATGGATGAGTCATTGAGTTTAGGCTGCTGAAACATGTCTAAGAAAGTCGTTTCCCCTTTATCTTCAACATGTTTCTCAAGGAAGTTCATCTATCCTTTATCTTTGGTGTATTTAGCCAAAAACTCAAAAACTGATCTAAGCCTTGCGTAGTAGTCGATGGTTTATGGTCGAGGATCCTATTAATGGTGGTTTCTAGGGTCTTTTGATTAATTTGTAGAATAGTGAAGTACCCACATGACATGCGTTACTTGGTCTTCAAGTTACTCTCAAGAGGTGGAATCGGGAGGTGTTTGAACATATTATGCGTCAAAGAAGAGGTTGTTGTGTGATATTCAGATATTTCATGAACAAATTGAGAGTAATCCGCCAGATATTTTGATCAAGGAAGAAGAAGGGTTGATTAAAAGCATGGATGAATGCTTGAACAATAGGAGATATTATGGTTCCAATAGTCTTGTGAGAAGTGAATCATCTTAGGTGACCGTAATACAATGTTCTTTCATACCTCAACAGTCATTCATAGACGACTTAATAGAGTGAAAATGCTACAAATCGATTATGGAGTTTGGGTTTTTGAAGCTTGTGACTACTATCGTCAACTCTATTTTTTAAATGATATTAATACTATAGTGGAGCCTTTAGCAAGAGACGGCTTTGCGACTTTAATGCATGAGGAACTACATATGTTAAATCTTCCTTTCTATACTACTGGTATTTTTAAATTGTCTCCGAGCATGTGTAAATTTAAAGCACAAAACCTAATGGCTTTTAGTCTGTTTTTTACCAACAGTGTTGAGACGTGGTTGGTAGATCGGTGGTGGACTTTGTACAAAGTTTCTTCGAGACAAGTCAGCTTACGAGTGATACTAACGATGCCTTGTTGGTTCTGTTGATTATTTATGTTTTTACAAGTGATATATATATATATATATGTTTATATATAATATATGAACACTATGATATAATTTGATATCAAATATTGTATAGTAGATTAGATTTGTTATTAAAGATAAAAATTTCAATGGACATATGATTGTTCTATGTTAATTTCCTATATGAATCGTCTAAATGTAAAATATGCATAAAATTAACTAACGAACGAATAATTGATGTGTATACATTTTAGCATGTTCTTGAACTTTCATATAGTTTATTTTGCATTCATATTCATAGCACTTTCATCATTTTAGAGTTATTTTTGGTTCATTTGCATTGTTTGCACTTACATTGCATAGATTGTGCAATTTGGAGTTTTTATTAGGAGTCTTTGGACACATTGGGGACGAGATCATTCAAGAGGTGAACAAGGATTGATGATTTACCAAGTCAGATGAGTCAACTCGTTCACCATGACCGAGTCGGAAGCCGGATGGCACCCCCTCAGCAAGATTTGACCGGAAGACACCATTTGGAGCTAAATAGGAAATGAGAATTGATGAGCTGACAGCTGAATCAAATATTTATATCTAGCTAGGGCCACGTGGTCGAGTCAGACACGTTTATATGTTTATTTGACATTCTTTTTTTGACTCTCTAAGGTTTTGTTACTGAGGGTATATATACTCTTTTATTGTAAACAGAAACCTTTATCTGCGTTTTTATGCTTCTTTGGTGAAAGAACACAAAACATTCTCCCATTTGTAATTTCCAGATCAAAAACCTTTTTCTTATCAGTTTATAATGCAATTTCTGTTTTCAGTTTAATCTTGTCCATCTTCTTCTTTGCTTTATGATTATGTTGCTTGTTTTGTACTTTGAGTTTTTGCTTTTGTTCATGATTTCTGAGTAGAAAGCTAGGGTTCTTGAGGATGGGTTAGATTAGTGAGGAATTCTTGGTCTCCTAGATGTCTAAGCTTCATTTAGAATATATTTCTTCTGTTTTAGTGAGCTTAATGCTAGTTTCTTTCTGATCAATTGAGATTAGATCCTGGGAATTTCCACACCGAGAAGGTGTTTAATGAAATTTCTAAACCAATTAATTTCAGAGATTTGTATTTTTAGCCTAAGAGATTAGTTGTCTAGAGTGTTTATTGGCTTTAGCAAGTTGTTACTTCATGCCTTCTTGATTATATATCGCTAATGAGAGTTAGGTCAGATTGTAGTCTGGTTGAGATTATTTTCCATGATAATAGATTCATTTACTTGTGAACTTGCTGTTTAGAGACCACCTCTGTTTGAGTTTTGTTAGGCATCTATGGTATATCTAGGAAACTCACTGATCCATTATTCTCATCCTTGAGACCTGCTTATCATTCTAATTTCCATTTGCTCTTTGTTATCTCTACTTGCTTTAATTCTGCATTTCACTATTTGTCTTATCTATTATTCTGTTTAATTTGCTCTATTTTCTTGAGTGTTTCATGACTATTGTTCTGTTTGGTTTACTGTTGTTTGGTTTAGTTACTTGCTTGCTTACTTTCCCATTAGGTTGATAGTGAAACCATTATATCATTTGACTTCAATTAGAGTAGTTGGATCATATTTTTATTGCTAGTCACTAGCCCATTGGATTGACAACCTTTCTGTTCTACAATAAATATACAGTAGGTTATTTGAAACATAGTAAAATATTGTTATCAATAATCTATACATATAATTAATTAATAATTATACTCATTGTCCCATATATAAGATGTTTTAAGATGTTTTAGTGGTTTTGATTTGATTTGTTACAAAAATTTTGATTCGATTGAGTTATTTTGAATCATTATTTTTCTTTTATGAAATGTTAGTTTTATTGATTAAATACAAGTGGAATCATGTTAAATGAAACTGTTTTAATCACCAAAGAATAAAAATCATGTCGGATGTAACTCTAACCATTTTGTAAGAGAGCTTCCTGAGGGAAATGGCAGCTTAAAGAGATTATTTGGTTGCATATATCTTTGTCAATGATGCGAATGAGAACAACAACATTCTTACACGATTGATTGTGTATTCTTGATTAATTAAAATAGATAATAAATATGTATGGATAATTTCACCATTAATAAAATATTATTTTTGTTATTCCATTTCTAAAATTCTAATGGTATTTAATGTAAATTTCTAATTATAAGCCATAATTTTTAATAGTGAATTAGATACAGAAAAACATTTTCTGTTAACAAAAAAAAATGTGTTGCATCATGAATTTATGACTAAAAAGAAAGATAATGACAAGGAGTTTGTGCTTAAGTGGTAGAAAACGGATTTAAAATTTTAAAGAGTTTGTAAGTTTGATTCTAGACATTAAAACATGTTTTTATAATCATTTTTACATGAATATAGACTTATATTTTCGTTATATTTGAATATCCAAAAATAAAGTTTATTCGTGAATTACATCACATCTAAAAAAATAGGCCAAAAATAGGCCAGACCCTTTTTATAAAGTATGAGAATTCCAGAGGAAAAAAAAACAAAAGGAAGAGATGTACTTTAAGGAGTGAGCTGGGTCGGGTCCTTGTTTGAGTCAAATAATAGACAGCTGGTCAATACTTGTCCACTTGTCCTTCTTCGAACCTTCTCATTTTTTTACTCTTTTATCTTTCTTCTTTGAATTTGCTTCCATTTGAACTTTACCAGGTTGACTCATTTATTTTTAACGAATTCTGGAAATGATAATTCGAAGGGAGTGGAAACACCAAAAATACTTGAAAATTTATTCGGCCAAAATTTGTCTATAACTTTTATTTGGATAAATACTACAAGATTGTGGACGTACATAGAGGTAGAAGCAACTTATAAGAATAATTTGTCGTATTATGATTTTAAAATCGAGAAAATGTTAATTTAACAACAAATTTAGCAAAAAGGTGGAACTGCGGTTATTATTGATTAAATAACGTATTTATAATTGATTTTTAATTAAACTTTTAACTTTAAGTTGACTAAACCAACTAAACACGACATAAATCCTAAATCGAAATTATCTTTAAAATAAAAAGTTAAATCAATTTTGAAAGTTCGATTAAGTTCTTATATTCTTTTTGAAAAACTCCTAAACTTGTTTTACTATTTTCTTTCAAGAATAAACTCAAATTCGTCGGTTTAAAATATGGAGGAGAACATCTCAAACCAACGAATTTGAGCTTATTCTTGAAAAAAAAGAAAAAACCAAGTGTATGAGTTCTTGAAAAAGGAAGATAAGAACTTAGTTGAACTTCCAAAATTGATTTGACTTTCCATTTCATAGACAATTTTAACTTGAGATTTCCGTCATATTTAATTAGCTTAATCAACTTAAAAAGTTAAGAGTTTAATTAAAAGTTAATTTTTAGTCAATAATAACCGGAATTTCATATTCAATTTAACTTTTTGATAAGTAATTTTTCCCTTTAAAATCATCTTCTTTTCTTTTTTTGGGTCGTGATTTTAAAATTATCTTTAATTATGCTGAAAGTGTGACTTCTACGAAATTTTTTTAAAAAGTTTTCCTTAAAGCCCATCGCAGGCCCAGAGTAATATTGTTTATAATATCTAAACCATATAATACTAATAAGTGGAATCGAATTGACCCAATAACTAACAGTTTTAGATTGTTTGTTGCAGGGGATCTACCAATAACTAACATAGTTAAACTTAGGCATGAACATAACAACGGGAACCAACCGAACTGAACTAATTCAAAATACAAGAAATCAGATTAAATCAGAACTGGCTAAATAACTGAACGGTTTCTAAATTCAATAACTGAAAGAACCGGAACTGATGTTTAGAACTGAGAACCGAATAGTTACCCGAAATAACCGAAATTCAGTTTCTAAATTCAAGAACCGAATACTTAAACCTTTAATCCAGCCGAATACTTAAACCTTTAATCCAACCGAATACTTAAACCTTTGATCAACACGACAAATTTTTGCTCTCAATAAAAAGATTAGTAATTCACTAGTGTTTACTATACTTGCAGCTTGGCACTACGCTCTGCAAACCAACCAGATGGTTCGAAGAGATCTAAAATGGAGATGATTGGTTCACTAAAGGGTCGGTTAGTTCAACTGATAAGATTTATCTTTTTTTACGTAATTTTCTGGTGGACTTTTCGTTGAAGTTGAAGTTGAAGATAATCCCTTATGTATAGATTACTTGATCCTAGAGCTTCTCAGGGATATGTTGGTTCCTATTGTTTGCATGTCGTTTGGCTTGCTTCCGGTTGATCTTCGGCAGAACTGATAGTACTCTGACGTTATTTTGGCAGGTTGGCTGCAGGAATGCCAGGTTTGATATTGTTCGGTCATTTAACTTATGTACTTCTCCATTTTTATGTTCGGCCATCTTGTTAATTGAGCATTGTCAGGTTGATATCCTATATGATTGCGACTAATTTTATTTGTGACTCTTCATATTTTTTTTGGGTTTTCTTGTATCTTTCTCCGTAATTTTTTTAACTTATTAACCACAAAAAATTCATATTTGATTTTATATATTAATATCTTCAGCAAACTGAGTACGGGTGAGAAAATCATAATGAGCTAACTTCTTTATATACGTTATCTTTCTTCGCGTGTCAGTGTTCAAAAAAATGCTAGACACTAGTCAGACAGTAATCTTCCACCTAGCATCTAGAGAGATTAGTCAGGACCTAAACGATTTTAGGTGGTTTAGACGATTTTCAAATAAATAATATTTTATATATATTATATATATGATAAAAATAAAAAAAATCATAGAAAATTACATGATTTATATATATATATATAAATATAAGTACAAATTTTGTTTTTAAACTCCATAATAAATAATTTGATGTTATTTACACATAATTCACAATTGATATATATATATATATATATATTTCAATTTTATAATAGATTTACATTAATTTTTTTTTTAAATAAAACAAACCGCCTAAACCGCTTAATTTTCACCAAAACCGTCTAAATCAACCTTATCCGCCTAATTAACCCGATTTTACCTAATCGGATTGGCCTAAATCCGCCTAGCGCCAAGACCCCCGCCTAGGCCGATTTTTTGAACACTTCTTCGCGTATACAATTAAAAAAAAACTGTCTAGTATTTGTATAATGGTCATATAAACGTCTAACAATCGTATTTGATACTTTTTCTTTGCGTTGCAGTAAAAGATCGGATTATAATTGTTCTTAAAATCCATAAAACTTGACACATTCTAATCTTAGGGTTAAGCTTATCAAGATTATAATGTTTATATACATCAACTAGTTGTTAGATAATTCCAAAAGACTATAATGCGGAATTGTTCCATATATAGTCCTTTTTTTCTCCTAAATGAAACTGTAAAAAAAAGGAAAAAAGAATAGCCTTCTTCGTCTTAAAACTTTAAAAATGTATTGTTAAATTAATGTTTAAGTTGCAAGTAGCCTTTAAACTAGTGGCAGACAGTAAGTCCACTAAAAGCATGCGCACTTGCACATTTAGGGATCGAGTTTTACTGCCTGCATTATATAGGAATTTGGCTAATGGGCCGGCCAGTTGTAGCCCAATATAACAAAAAAAAAGTTCAAGTTAAGTAATTAAGCAAGTATCGTCATATCATTTACATACATTACAAACTGGCCAGTTATAACGTGTTTATATGTTTACTTGATGCCCTATATGTTTTGTTTTATAACTATTTTTGTTTGTATATTTGAACCATCATCTAATTGATATCTTACTTTTTTATTTTTTATAAAATACGTGATTGCGGTTGCGGTTTAATCACCTCTTTTTTTTGGAAACAAGTTTTCCTTTCACTACAAAAAAATTGGAGCTATTGTAACGATTGTATTGTAACTAATAATATTTGTAATAATTTGTGACGTTTTATATACATTTTTTTACAAAATTTATTTGTTACGTTTTTTAAAAAATTATTGTCTCTATTTCGTAACAATTTGTGACGAAATTGTTACTATATTTTTTCCATCACCAGTATTGTGATGTTTTTGTTACGAATATACATTTGAAACATTTGTATTGCAACTTTTTACTAATCGTCACAAATTTATAAGAATATGTGACGAAATATGCATTATTATGACGAAATATTATGTCTCAATACAATTTTTTCTTGTAGTGTTTATATATATATATATATATATATATTTCAAGTTCTTTTCAATCTGGTGGTTAGATTGATCCAGCAAACGATTATGACATCTAGGTTTGATTCCTCTCCTTTACAATTGGTAGATTAAACATGAATATCAAAAATTGGCTTTTAGGGTATGGATCGAGGTTTATCAATCTAATGTTGACAATATATATATATATATATATATATATATATATATATATATATATATATAAAATACTAATGTTTTGATTATTTATTTATATCAAGCATCTCTTAATTATACGAGTTATTCAATTGGCAACAAAATGCAACAACAACATTAGTTAAAAAAAACATTCAATTGTAGGTTTTGGTTGACCAGATATCTTATTATATATCTAACATAATGACAATTATAACACACACATTACCATCATATTTATTGTTGATGTATAAATAATATGTATATAGATATATAAGTATGTAATCATTGTTATATATCATAATGTTGATCCACGCCTTAAAGATTGATATATTCTCGAACATGGCTTAGTTCAAAGTCATTATTTATAGATATAATATAAACCCTAAACTTACAAACTACAAGTAGATTAAGAATGATAAGAATGAAGTATACATACAATTACATAATCAAATGTATAAATGATTTTTTTAACATTTGACATTAGCATAATTAAAACGATTAGATAAATGTAGCGTATACAAGATCTATGATGCCGGCTAGTATAGGAATATCTCTAACTGGCTCAAAGTCATTAAATATATAGTTGTATTATGACTTTCATAAGTTTATTTTAATGATAATCATTAAACAAATTTCTTAAACATAAATGTCGTCGACCGCTCACTAGCTCATTCGTACGTGTACATAGATGTGTTTTGTGGAACACTTCTTTTATTTAGATATTTTTTTATAATCCTTGTAATACATTATAATGCATGTGAAGAAAGTGGTAACTAAAGCTATTAAAGAGATTGCCACATGGAATTTCTGAGAATTTACACTCTAAAATTCTGGATTACCACATGGAATTTCTTTCATTTGTTTACATATGCATTTTTATATATTATTGCATTTGCACATATTATGTGTCATTTTAATAAATTCATAACTAACTTTTAGTGTTTTTGATGAGACAAGGTTAGCGTTATATATATATATATAGATGTATATATAATGACATTGTCGGCTAAATATATTAGTATTTTCATACAAAAGTTTTAATGTACGCCAAAACTAAATAATATAAAAGAAAAACAATCATCGCTAAAGACAATAAACACAAGTTATTTATCTCAAGTTATTTATAAACTTGTCGGCTAGAAAAGGTCGGCTTTGACTTTAAATATAATAAAATATAAATCTAACTGGTTTCATGATCGATGAATATCACCTAATGTTATCAATTCTACATTTCATCAAAAACTCTCTCTTATTTTTTATAGTATTCTCTCTGGATCATCATATACATATGAATAGAAAACAGTCGGATCGTCGATCGTATTCATGGTCCGGATCACAAGCAAGACCATACGTATGTGATTTTTGCGAGAGAGGTTTCTCAAACGCACAAGCTTTAGGAGGACACATGAACATCCACAGGAAAGATAGAGCAAAACTTCGACAAGGGAACGTAAAAGAAGAAGAAGATATTGAAGATGTTATTTCAACTTCGAGAAGTCGGTTCGAACAAGAGCTTATTGAATTACCTTTCTTTGGTCCAACAACAAAAGAAGAAGAAGATAATCAAATCGAAAACTGTTTGGGAGATGATGAGGAAGAGAAGAAAAGGATGAGACTTCAAAAGGCTTTATCACAAAGTGCAGAAGTTATAGATCTTGAGCTTCGTCTAGGATTAGATCCTTATAAGAAATCACCAAATACGTAATCATGTGAGTATTTACAATTAAATTACCAACTCTATATGTAATTATGTGATTAGTTTTATTTCGTTTTATTAGATATAATTGTATTTGTTAATCTTACACTAAACTTAACATTTATGTATATATTTTAACATTTTAAACCAAAAAAAAAACTTTATGTACATACATATATATATATATATATATATATATGATATTTGATTGTGATGAATTATATTGTTTGATCATTTATTTGTTCTCATACTTAATTGCTTATTTACCAATTATGTGTAAATATGTATTAAGGGTGAATTATTGTAAATCTAATGAAATATGAATATATATGTATATATGTATATGTATGTATATATATACACATGTTTAAAGTACATGTAGTAATTATAAGCATATATATATATATATATGAAAATAGAAAGAAATAAACTACGCGCAATACACTTTTGTAGAAATAATTTGATGAAAGAATAAATCATAACAAAAAAAGAAAAGAAAAAGAATAAATCAAAATGGTAAAAATAAATTCGAAATAATAATAATAATAATAATAATAATAATAATAATAATAATAATAATAATAATAATAAAGAAAGCAATGAAATGTTATCGAAAAAAAAAACACAAGGAACCCTAACATCTTTCACCCAACACCAACATTTGTTTATTATTATTTTCTTCGTAATACAAACAGTTGATCAAGAGTATAAAACCGCGGCAATTGCTTTTGATGCACTGTCGAAAATAAGAACTTGTTCGATCTCTCTATGGGTCTAACTTCCATTTTCTCACCAACAAATTAAAAGTTATTTTTTTTCTCTTGGTTTTGATGTTAGGATTTTATACTTTATCAAAACAATACAACCTAAACTACATATATAGTACGTACAAAGGAATTAACAAAGATAAACCCTAATATATATATAGCTACTACAAGAGAATTAACCGAAAATAAGGCACAAATTGAATGCATGACTAGTGAAACTAAAAATTAAAGAGAGCTAGTATTGAATTTAGCCGAGAGAAAAGATGAGACAAAATGACTTTCTTCATTAATAAGTGTAAAAGGCAACACTTAACTCTATTTTATATACAATGATTAGAGTAGAAACCTCATTAACTAATTAATATCTAACTAACACAGCTAACCAACAAATTATATTTACAATACATTCAATATGCCCCCTTCAAGTCTCTTGATCAAAACTTGGTAGAAAGAGACTTGACAATGACAATTTCTGTAGAATCGAATAAAATGGACCCGGATGAAGAGCTTTTGTAAGAGCATATGCACGCTGGTAAGCGCTAGCAACATGAAATAGCTTCAGAAAACCAGCTTTAACTTGATCCCTCACCGTGTGACAATCGATCTCTATAAGTTTTGTCCTCTCGTGGAAGACATGATTAGTTGCTATGTAAAGAGCCGAATTACTGTCACAAAATAACTTGCCAGGAGAAGAGACTTGAACCTTTAAATCTCGCAACAACTAAGCTAACCAAATAATTTCACATGTAGCTGAAACCATACTTCGATATTCTGCTTCTGTGCTACTTCTACTCACAGTCTGTTGCTTTTTAGATCTCTATGGAATCAGAGATTTCCCAAGGTAAATGCAAAAACCTATGATGGATCTTCGTGTATCCAGGCATGTAGCCCAATCAGCGTCTGCAAAAGCATTAAGACAAGGTTCAGAAACAGTTGCATAGAACAATTCTTGCCCTGGATTAAACTTGAGATACCGTAGAATCCTGTGAGCTGCTTCCATGTGAACATCAGTCGGACAAGAAAGGAATTGACTGAGCTTATGTACAACAAAGGTGATATCTTGTCTTGTTATCGTGAGATATAGCAAGCGACAAATCAACTCTCTATAAGAAGAACCATTTTCCAAAGGAGTTCCAGAGTCTGTTGAAAGACGAACTATAGGATCTATAGGAGTTGATGATGGCTTACATCCAAGCATTCCTATGTGAGATACGATGTCAAAAGAATACTTACATTGACAGATGGAATGCTTGTTGAATTTCGAGCAATTTTAATGCCTAAGAAGAACCGTGGAACTCCCATATCTTTGATTTCAAATGCCTTATGCAAAATATCTTTTAAAACTTGCAAATCAGCATCATTGTTAGAGGCTATTAGTATATTATCCACATATACTAATAAGGCAATAAAGGAAGATCTAGATTGACGAATGAACAAAGTATTATCAACTGAAGATTATATAAAACCTGCCTTCAAAAGAACAAATGAGAAATATTGATATCATTGCCGAGATGCCTGCTTCAAATCATACAAGGATTTATGTAGTCTAAGGGCTGGATTAGGTGGAAGAGTCCCAATAGATGGTGTATAACCTTCAGGAAAACTCATATAAATTTCTTCATCAAGATCTCCATGTAAGAAGGCATTTGTCACGTCCATCTGATTCAAATGCCAGCCATATATCAAAGCTAAGCCAAGAATCAAATTTACACTTGCTAACTTAGTCACTGGAGAGAAAGTATCTATGTAGTCAATGCCTTCCTGTTGAGTATGTCACTTTGCAACTAACCTTGCTCTATATCGGGAAACTGTACCATCTGGATTATACTTAATTGTATAAACCCATTTGCAGGCAATAACATTCTTACTAGCATGTAAAGATTGAACACTCCAAGTTTGCTTATGCTCAAGAGCAGTATTCTCCACATACTTAATTGTATAAACCCATTTGCAGCCATGGTTTGTTTAAAATTTTGTGGATCTGTTTCAAATGAAATAGCAATAGCAAAAGACTGACAAGAATGTAGAAATTTAGAATAGTCTAAGACAAAGGAAATAAGATAAGATGTGGAAGTGTTTGTGGATGTATTTGTGAAACTTTGTGTAAGATTGCAGTGGTAATCAGAAAGCTACTTTGGTGCTATAGTTTGTCACATAAGACTAGATACATCCAGTGTGTCCTCTGAGGTGTTTGCTGTTACATTTTCATTTGGTGGTAATCTAGTACTAGTATGAGATGCTTAAGCATCTGAAGTATTCAATTCATTATCAATAACAACATTTGGCACTACATTTTGTATCAAAGGAACATGAACAACAAATTCAGATCCCAAAACATCAAGGTAAATAGGGGTAGAAACATGTAAAATCGATATAGAAAACAAATCTTCATTTTCCGATGAAGCAGATTACATATTTTTGAACAGAAACATTCCCATTAAACACAACATTCTTAGATACAATAATCTCATTGGTTTCTATATTCAACACTTTATATCCTTTATAACCAGAAGGATACCCAAGGAACGCACAAGGATAAGCACGAGCAATAAACTTATTTCTATATTTAAGCAAAAAGGAAACATAACAAAGGCAACCAAATGATTTCAAGAACATGTAATCAGGCATTTTGTTGAACAACAATTCATAAGGAGACTTTTTATTTAAAAGCAAAGATTGGCGTTTTATTAATAAGGAACACAACAACAAGCACACAGTCAGACTTATAAGCTAATTGAACATTCGATTGAATCAAAAAAGCCAGAGCAACATTCAACAAATACTAATGTTTTCTCTCAACAATAGAGTTCTGCTGCGGGGTATAAGCACAAGAGAACTGATGGATTATACCTTTCTCTTTAATCAATTGAAAAAATGCTAATTCAGGAGCATTATCTGTTTAGATTGATTTAACGGAACATGAAACTTGTCTGAACAAGATTAAGAAATTATGAAAAAACAGTAGAAACTTCTCCTTTATTTCTTAACAAAAATCTTTCCTTATTAAAATGGGAGTACGTTTAGTGAAGACAATTTTTAACTTTTTTTTTTTTACTTAATTTGATGTGTTACTCTTTAAGTAATGTTGGTAAATATATTTTTACTACCTCTTAATTTTCAAAACAAAAAATAAGTTATAAGGTTGCACTAAAAGCCTCCACTTTCACTGATGCAGTTACCCGCGATCCTCTATCCTCTATTTCTCCTCTTTGTTCTTTCTTATCTTTCTCTAGAAAAATTTTGGACCCCCTACCACCGAATTAACCTCCGAAAAGCTGTGAAGAGATGTCGATGGGAAGGAATGGACTTAGGTTGGGAGAAAACCATTAGGCGAATTGACATATACTTTCCATCTCCTCCGATCTCGGTTTTTCCGTCACTTCTCCTCCTTCGTAGGTAACTTATTAACCTCTTCTCTTAATCACTTAATTCTCATCAAAATCAAAATTTTGTCTCTGATTATATATATTAGTTGAGTACAACATCTACTCTGGTTGTTGATGTTGGGGTTGATTTTGTAAAAGCATGCGTATGAGATTTGTAATTTGATGGAGATTTTATCACTCAAATTTTGATTGTTTAACCTCTGGTGAAGAAAAATGATGATCAAGACAATGAGTGTATGTCTATTTTCCATTTATTTTTTTTGCTTATTTTCTTCCACCGTTTTGTTTCACAATGCTCAAATCAATTTCCTAGCTTATGGATCTGTATGATTTGATTAAATTGTTTCCAAGTGAATTGATGTGTTGATCTATAACTTTGAATTCTAATGGTGTTATGTCAGTTTTCTTCTCTTTTTCAGTGTTCTAAAGTTAATGAATGAGTACTGCGTTTATGTGATTAGAATGTCATGTAATGACTATTAAAGTCGTAATTCATTTTAGTCAATCTGGCATTGTTGTTTCTAGTAAATATTTTTTCTTTTTTCCTTGATTTTCATTGATTGTTTATATGAATCTCTTGTATTTTTTCTTATGCAGTAATTGTGTTGAAGGGCTGAGAAAGACAGACTCCAAGATCTTTTCCTTTATTGCTCTCTGGAATTCTTTAGTAGTGTGGTATATTTTCTTTAGGACATCTTGATGTGTTATTTGATTCTTAATTCTGACTGTTGATTGAGCGTTTGTCCACTGTCTTCAAGAGAAATGATAAAGAAGAAGAGTCTGAATCAAGAAAATGGAGAAAAAAACAACAAGATGAATCAGAGAGAAAATTTTTTTGTAGAGAGAGGCAAACATATGAAGGTTTGTATGTTATTGTTTGGTTTTTTTGTGGAGGAATTGATGTGAATGGATGACTAGATCTACAACTTTCAATTTTGATGGTGGCTTTTTAATTCTACGGGATTTTTTACAGAATCACAGTGCGTCTCCTTCTTCATTTATAGAATAGAGCTAAAGAGGAGAAATTATCGATGATGGATGTGACTTTTAAAACGTATCAAACCAATTTAATGGTGGTTTGTTAAATTTGTGACTTTTACGCCTAATCTTAATTTGTTCAATTTTTTCTCTCTCATTTGTTCCATTGGTTTTAAAAGTGTTTAAACAACCTGCTAAAAAATATTTATAGTACTTTGTTATGTGCAACATAGTTATATAAAAGAAGAGATATAAATGCTACAAATGCTACATTAGAAATTATGCGTAAGTTTGAAGAAGCTAAAATCCCTATGGACTTGGTTATGTGCAACATTCTCCTAAAAGCATTCCTATTGGTGGGTGCATATGGAGAAGCTAATGCGCTTTACTGACTCCAAATATAGTCATATATTTAAAGATGATTAAGGTGAGCTGCAAAAAAGGTCACATTGAAGATGCCCTTGAAATTTTTTTTTTTTTTTTTTTGAGGAAAAGCTCGGTACCTATAGTTGTATGTTGTAATCACATCATTGATGCGCTTTGCAAGAAATGGATGCTAGAAACAGCCACGAAAGTCCTTATTGAGCTGTGGGAGAATGGTTTGTATTTCGACATCCACACATCTCAGACCTTATTACATTCAATCCATGCTGGCGGGGGTGAAAAAGGAATACTTAGATTGGTTTATAGACTGGAACATGTGAATTCAAATGTTTATCTTAGAGTGCGATCACATCTATCAAATACACATAATAAATGAAGACTGATTCAAATTAATCATTTTATATATTTTATCTGGTTAATTTTACCACATTTCAATAATTTTTTTTTTTAAAGTCATATGAATGTTTCTAAGTTCCACTAATCCATTTAGAAACACCTAATTTAAACAAAGAAACTAGAAATAACCCTAATGTAAATGATAAGCCAGCAGTCTTTGGATTTGTTGTGCTGTGATACTTCTTCGAGACTTAGAACATGACGATTATGAAGCCATAACTCCTAAAGCTGCAAATGAGAACATATAAGATTAGTTTTGTGCCTTGACAATTAGAAAAGTTAAAATAGAAAGTATTTAGTTTATGGCCCTATTATGTTTGTTGGTTCCTTAAGGGCCTTGAAAGTTTCCAGTCCTTAAGGGATCAAATATAAACTAGAACCTGTTATAATTATTAATTATAAGATACTAAGGGAATTTATATACTAAGTCAGTCTCAAATTTAAATTAAAATTCATTATTGATTAAGATTTTTTCATTCCCAAATCAGTAGTTACGTGCACTAATTACATAAATAGATAAGTGTGGCTATTTGTTTCGACCTTACCATATTTGGTAGTCTATGTTAATAGGTTCTTTATAACCCAAATAATTTTAATGATTCTGAGACTTTGATATCGTGGCATATTTTGATTGGTCTGAACTGATCGAGTCACTTCCCAAAACTCTAATTGTGTATAAACCATCTGAATCTGATATTGAGAAAGGAGATTCATACCACCCACAAAATATAATCATTATAGTTTAGTTAAAAAGACAATTTATAACTCACGCTTTAAGTATGGGTACAATCCTAGTATCCAAGTAATACATGTACAATCATCTACTATAGTGAAAAAGTATTTATAACCATCTACAGACTCAATAGAAAATGGTCCCCAAAAGCTGGAGCTGAAGCAAAAAGATGATTATGTGAGATGAAAGGTAATCTTTTCTGCTTAGCTAAAGGACAAATTTCACAATGACTAGAATGAGAAGCAACATACTTAGGAAGAGACAAACAATCACAAAGAAAATCTAACTTGTTTGGTGATGGATGTCCAAGGCGTTGATGCCAAATCTTCCCATCAACAATCAAGGATCCACAAAACACACTTTCAGCAAGAACAATATCACGATCAGTAATGTATACTCATGTAAGAGTCTTCCTCTACCAATCATCAATCCCTGAGTCAAGTCCTAAAATAACAACAATCAGGATAAAACTCAACTTTACAATTATAATGCTTTAACAGAGAACTAACACTTAGCAAGTTAAAATGGAAAGTGAAAACAAACAAGACATCATGCAGAACCAAAGTATTAGAGATATAAATTATGATTATATGGTTAATAGGAACCCCATAACCATCTGGAAGTGAATCTGTAACACCATACATAGGAAAAGTCTCAATAAACATATCCAAATCTGAGCAGACGTGACTAGTAGCTCCACTGTCCACAATCCAAGCACCATTAGGAACAAAAGAGTGTAAAGAGCTTAAGGAATTATTTTGGAAAGTGAAAAAATTGTTTATGAATTTCGACTTTTTGAAGGAAATTCAATTGAAACATTACTAGATGTAGAGTGAATAGCCATGGCATCGTTTTTAGTTATCTTGGCAGTGGGAAAGGTAGACATCTGCTCTGGAGCACGTGCATGCGCACTCAATTGACGGATTAGAGACTGCACTTGTTCAGGATAAAACTGACTGAGATCTTGAGTTAGAGGTGCAACTTTGACTGTATTTGAATCAGTAATAGCATGAGCCATTGTAGAAAGCTTCGAGTAGTAAAACTGTTGTTGTTGGCCAGACTGAGACATGTTTCCAGCTGGATTAGATTTAGTGGTATTTGGACATGTATACTGTTGATGTAAACGATGACCACGTGGATAACCGTGGAGATTAAAAAGTTTTGTATAGTGTGCCCACTACGACCACAATGAGTACAATATTCCTTCTTATTCTTATTGTAAGCAACTGTACAAGCAGTGTTGTTTATCTGATTGTCATAAACCTTAGTAGAATATGATCCATTCTTTATACCATCATGGAACCTGAAGCTTGAAAGGCTGCATTCTCTAACCTTGAACTTGGTTTTAAAGATTTCTGTCTTTCATCCTGAGCAACAAGATTGAATACATCTTTAACACTTTGAATTGGCTTCAACATCAAATTATGTCTTTAAGTTGGTTCATAAGAATCATTCAACACCATTAAGAACTTAGTAACATAGCTTCTTTGCTGTAATTTTTCCCATATAGTTGCAACATTACACTCACAACGACCATAAGTACATACCGGTAACTCTTCATAGTTCTTATGTTCTTCCCAGAGAGTTACAAGCTCAGTATAATATGTACTTACATCCATGTGGCCTTGCTGAATTGAACTCAGTCACTGCTCAATCTCATAAACTCGAGGCGCATCATCTTGTTTAAAACATGAAAAAAGATTTTTCCAAATCGCCTTTGCAGTGGACATAAATGTACAATCTTCTTGGATACAGAATTCATCAACCAAGTTGCCACCATATCATTATAGTGTGACCATGAACCAGCATCTCCATGTTTACTAGGAGGTTGTGGTATTATACCATCAAGGAAACCGAGCTTGTTTTTGACATTAATGGCCATAAGAACAGATCTTCTCCAAGAATAGAAGTCTGAACCGGAAGTTAGCCTATTAGAAATGAGAACAAGCCCTGCGTGATCAAAAGCATATAAGAAGTATGGATTTTTTACTAGTCAATTGAAATATGACGAGAGTCTTAGATTGTTTTGCGATTCGGAGAGTTTGATCCCCTATTGATGTGAAATTTATGAAATCAGAAGAGGAATCGGAGATATTAATGTGAAATCAAAGAAAAATAGCAACAATAAGGTCAAGAAAAAGGAACTCAGAGAAAAGGAAACAATTGCACAAGAATCCACTCAAATTAAACGAAGAAAACTCGAATCAAACTTGAATCGAATCGATTCCATGAAGAAAGCTTGGAGATAACAATGACGGAAGCTTCATCTTTCTATTTGGCTCTAATAACATATTGAATTTAGCCGAGAGAGAAGATGCGATAAAATGAGTTTCTTCATTAGTGTAAAAGAAAGCACTTAACTGTGTTTTATATACAATGATTAGAGTAGAAACCTAATCAACTAACTAACTAACTAATATGTAACTAACACATCTAACCAACAAATTATATTTATAATATATTCAATAGCTAGTGAAATAAAATTGAAGAAAATAAGGAGAATGCAAAAGTCCTGAGCCATATATAAATGAACGAAGTTTATATATATCTAGTAGTAGCTATAGGATGATAAACCTATGAAAACTTAGAGCTATCTTTGCTACAAGTTATTTCCAAACTTTCCTAGAGTTGGTCATCATGTGATTCGATACTTGAAATACAAAACCCACATGAGCTAGATTGATAAGATTGAAAATGAAGATGATGATTATTTGTTTTGGTGGGATCCATAGACATCACTGAGTCCGCTTCTTCATCACTTAATTGGGTACAACTCCTTCCTCACTGGGAATTCCTCTCTCAGCTTTAACTGTTGGCTTTGATCACTATTATCTCTCCTTCCCTTCAGAGGCTCAAACTGATTCTCAAAAATGATGTGCCGACAAAAACCTTCATATCATCAAAGATGGTCTGGCAACATGTTCATGCGCATATATTAACATGTAGTTCCTTGAGCTAATCTAGTGTGGCACAAGGCATCGAGTCAAAGCATTCACTTTCTACATGGCTATATATTCTGTCATAATAGAAATTCCACTTTTGACAGATTATCATCTTGGGGAGCTGATGTTGAAACTACATGTCTTTTTTGTGCCTTTTTCCCATAAACTATTCTTTGAATGTAGTTATCCAGTAGATGTGTAGACTAGAATGACTGGCAGAGTCTCACAACATGAAGTATCACTTTTGTGGATAAAGATCATGGAATGGTTACAGGGATAACAAAGCAAATATATATGAGGATTCGACTGAAAGAAATTATAGGTTCCACCTTTTATGATTTCTCTTTTCTCCTCTATCATTAACACATTGCTTAACAAAAGCATCTAACTTCACCAATCTGGTTCTTCTTTGGGAGCTGAATTCAGGAGTTTTGGTTCCATTAACCTGCACCTCCTTCTTTTTTTACCTCTTATCTCTCTCTCTTCTTTCATTGTGTTGCTACTCTCCTATTTTTTTCATTTGGGTACTTTTAGACAGTTTGGGGCCGCTCCGTCCCTTTATAAAATCCATACAATTTCCTTTCACTTTTAGGCGAAGGGTGCTCTATCCCTTTCCGTTTCTTTACAGTCCCAAGTTTAATACAGTATGGGATGGAATTTGTGTCCGTTTAGAATTTTGTCTGGAATCACCCTTTTTCTTATAGTGATGCAAATACTCTACTAACTAATTTAATTCAAAGCCCGTTAACAATTTTTTTAAAAAAATTCTAGTTATGTAATCTGTCGTGAAAACTGCACTCCATTTCAAAATAAGTAAGAAAAATTCATTTACGACGAAAACAATATATTATTTTGATTTTTGTTATGCATGACATCGTCTCCTTGCAATCAAATAAACATATTTGTGTAGGATGTATTCAAGCACAATTACAAAAATAGAATAAAATAAAAATGGCTCAAAATACCATTAAAAAAAGCCTCCACTCCACGCTTCACAGTAAGAAAGCTTCCAAAATCCAAATATTGAAATGTGTCAAAGATTGTTAGTTAGCCAGTTTAATTGATATACGACTAACATACCAATGTGTTGTAGTTGTAGTCAATTTTTATATTAGTTAAAATAATAATAATAATGAGTTAATAATGGAAGTTGATCTGTCTGAACTCAGAAGTTTTGGGAATAACTTTTCTTGGGCTAGAAAGCGTGGCTCTCATTGGGTCCAATGCAAGCTTGATCAAGCATTCCGTAGTTGTGAGTGGTTCTCAAGTTTCACGGGCTCTAACCAAGCCTTCCTTCCTAAGTTTGGGTTAGATCATAGTCCAATTTTGGTTAAATTGGTAGATGATCAGGCTGTGTTTAAAGGCTGCTTCAGGTTTTGATAAACGTCTTTTCAACAAACCAATGGTAATGGAGGCCATAGTGAAAGCTTGGGAGCAATATACTCAAGGAGCTTCTTCAATGGATGGTCTTAGAGAGTGTCGCAGAGAATTAAGTAAATGGAAAAAGAGTAACTCCTTGAATTCCCAAAACCAGATTGCTAGAATTCAAGACACTCTTAACTCAAAACTCTCTGTAGATTCTCCAGATTTCAATAGGATTTATGAGGCAAAAAAAAAACTTATCTCTTGCTTACAAAGAAGAAGAGGAATATTGGAGACAAAAGAGCCGTGATAAATGGCTGGTAGGAGGAGATATAAACACTCGATTTTTCACTCCTCTGTGAAAGCAAATCGATACAAGAGGTGCTTAGAAAAGCTGGAAAACAAGGCTGGTATTCTTTGTTATGGGGAAGCGTCCAAGGGTTAGGTAGCTGCCAATTACTTCTTTTCCCTTTTTAAATCCTCCAATCCACCTCAGCCAACCTAAACTTAGAGGGTATGATTCCAAGTGTAACAGTAGAGATGAATGAAGCTTTGATAGCTCCGATTTTGAGTTTGGAAATTAAACAGGCGGTCTTCTCCTTTAATCCTTCAAGCGCGCCGGGTCCAGATGGTATGAATGGTTTTTTCTTTCAAAAGTATTGGGAAATTGTTGGGCAGCGAATTACAGAGGATGTTCAATCATTCTTCTCCTCAAATCAGTTTTTGAGAGAATGGAACCTCACCCACATTTGCCTTATTCCAAAGAAGGTTAACTCTTCCCTTATCACTGATTATAGACTCATTAGCCTATGTTCTGTTATGTATAAAATCATTGCTAAGGTCATGGTGAGATGATTACAACTGTTTTTACCTTTGATTGTCTCGCCTTTCCAATTAGCCTTCGTCTCAGTCAGAGTCATAACGGACAATATCATGATTGCACACGAGGTGATTCATAGTTTGAGGAGCCATCCTCTGACATCAAAGAAGTTCATGGTAGTGAAATCGGACATGTCCAAGGCGTATGACCATTTTTGAGTGGGGTTTTCTTGAAGCTATGTTGTCAGCTCTTGGTTTTGCAAAGCAATGGACTTTGTGGGTCGTGTTTTCAGTTTCATCACTTACTTGGTCCTCATCAATGACCAACCATTCGGGTTAATTCATCATGAGAGAGGGATCAGGCAGGGGGATCCTTTATCATCGTTCCTATTTGTGTTATGTACAAAAGCTCTTTCCCATATGATGTGGAAAGCTAAAAGGAGTAATTTGATCAATGGTATTAGTTTTTCTCGGGAAGGCCCTTTAGTGCATCATCTACTCTTTGCAGATGAAAGCCTCTTTATGATGCAAGCTTCAGCATCCCAAGCTTATGCCTTTGTGGCTATTCTTAAAACCTATGAGAAAATCTCTGGGCAGAAAATTAGCGTGGAAAAATCTTCCATCACCTTTGGATCTAAGGTTCCAACAGCTTCTTGTTTGGAGATCCAACATATTCTTGGTATCTTTAACATAAGAGGTACAGATTCTTACCTAGAATTACCTGAGTGTTTTAGTGGATTGAAGCAGGAACTTTTAGCTTTTATTCATGAGAGATTGCAGGGGAGAATGTCTAATTGGTTTTCCCGATCCCTCAAAATGGGAGGTAAGGAAGTCTTGTTAAAGTTAGTGGCAATGGCTAAGCCGGTCTATGCAATGAGTTGCTTTAGATTACCGAAATCTTCATGCAAAAAGCTTACCTCAGCTATGGCTTAGTTCTGGTGGAGTTCATGGGAAAATAAAAGGAAAATTCATTGGAGAAGCTAGAAGAAGTTGTGTTTACCAAAAGCTATTGGTAGTCTAGGCTTCAAGGACATTGAGTGTTTCAACCAATCTCTTCTAGCAAAGCAAGCGAGGAAAATCCTACAAGAACCAGAGAATTTATTAGCGAGATTTCTGAAATTGAGGTACCAAAAATTCTGCTTTTGTTAATTAACAAACATGCTCCTCTCCCTCCTTTGGATGGCGAAGCCTCCTTCATGACAGAAAACTTATAACTCAGGGATCCAACATTATGGTTGGTAATGGCAATTCTATAAAAGTTTGGGAAGATCAGTGGGTTTCCGATGGTGTTATGCGAATTCCATGGAATAAACAAAGGTCCATTAATCTTGACCTTAGGGTTAAAGATCTGATGAGTCCTGCCACAAATGATTGGAATTTTCAGGTGCTAGATGATTTATTTTATGACAGTGACATTCAGATTATATCCAAAATGAAGCCGGCGGGTTTTCAGGAGGATTTATGGTCGTGGCAGCATTCTAAAAATGGGGATTACTCAGTAAGATCCGGGTATTGGTTTGCTCATAAATAAGCTTATCCTGACCTTTTCCGACAAGCTGAGGCGTTACCTTCCCTTAACTCGCTCAAACAGAAAGTTTGGTCTATTCCAAATGTGCCTAAGATAAAGAATTTTTATGGTGAGCTTTAAGGGGTACTCTTCCTATGGCTGAGAACATAGACAAACGAGGAATTGAGATGGATCAATTGTGTTAGCTATGTGGTATCGACTATGAATCTACCAAACATGTACTTTTTATATGTGCTTTTTACATGCTCTCTGTCTCGTCAAGTTTGGGCCATGTCAAGCACCCCCAACCCCCTAGGTGGCTTTGACTCGGGATCTTTGTACTCTAATTTACACTATATTTTCTCCAACTACTCCAATTCAAGCATTCCGCTGGATGTGAGAAATTCGATTCTTTGGAAACTGTGGTTGATATGGAAGAATAGAAACTCTTTCCTTTACAAAGGAGAGTTATTCTCTGCTCTTGAAACTAATCTAAAGGCTGTTGAAGATTTTGAGTTTTGGTTAGCTGCTAACGAATCCGTCGACCACAATCTTCCTCATCATGCTCATGGAGGGTTAAGGAAAGAGGTTAAATGGCATCCTCCATCGATGGGACGGGTCAAATGTAATATTGGTTGCTCGTGGTCCAATACAAGAAAGCTGGGAGGCGTCTCTTGGATCCTGCGAGTTCATCTTGCTAAGGTCCTGTCTCACAGTAGAATAGCTTTCTCACAACTGGATAACCTTTTGGATGCGAAGGTCAAATCCTTGATTTGGGCTATGGAGATTATGTTATCTCCCAGACTCCCTAAAGTTATTTTTGCATCTGAATCAGTGGAATTGATTGAAGCTATGACAAAACCAAAACAATTCCCACTTAAGGTTTTCTTCTCAGGTTTGCTCTTTCAAGCTATGAAACCCTTCACTTTGGCTAAGTTAGCCTTTGAACCAAGATCTGCAAATAGAGGCTCCTTTCTCATTGCACAAAGTGTGGTTCGTGATGATCGACAGCAAATTTTATGTAGCTTCATCATATCCGTCGTGGCTTCGAGCTCTCCTTGATTATGAGAATCGATTTGCCTCTTCTTCTGTATGATTTGTCGCTGTTCTTATTGGTTCTGTTTTTAATGCTGCTTATGTTGATTTATGTTGGCTTTATTTCATTGGGAGTGGTTGGAATATTAGGTGAGTTCATTTAATGTCTGATATTGTAACCCTCTCTTAGACTTGGTAGGATTCCTCCACCACTTTTACATGGTTAATTTAGTAGATGAAATAAAAAAAAATAGAAGCTGAAGTAAGGTTCATAATCTATCAAAAATTGTTATGTACTCACTTTAGCTTTTTCTTGGTAAGTCTAATATAAGTTTTGAAAAAAAAATGGAAGCTGATATGCGCATGAATAAAATAAAGAATATTTGGAACCACACGTCAATTAGTGGAGAAAAGGCCTGCTTCGAACTTGAGGATGGTCTTTAGCTTCCAGAAGCTTCTCGACATTATACTCAAAAAACTTTAAAATATATATGCGGTCCAGATCTTGCCACGTGTTGAATAGATGCCATGGTATCCGAGGTGGCACAACCTTAGTTCTCGTAATTGTTTCTACTCTCATTTGTTTTTAATTTGTTCTCACTGAGTCAACTCGTTCTCTTTGTTTTTCCGTTTCAATGTATTGATTGATTGAAAACGATGTCTGGCCGTGAAAGTGAAAGATTGCAGATCAACTGACGGATACTAGATTGTGTCACTAGAGTTTTGATTTTTTTGGATTTGTGTGTGTTTTATGGTGGTTGTGGTTTTGGAAGAATCTCTGCAATTAATGGAAACAATGGAGGAAATGTTCCGATTGGGGAATGTAAGGAGACTTTAGTTTACATGTGTGGTTACCTACCAGGAGCCGCACCAGAGAAATCCCCTATTATGTCTCCTGTAACCGTCAAGTTACCGACGGCTCTTCACGGTGGAGATTCGTGGAAAAACGTATGCGGTGGAGGTTGTGGATTCGCTATGGCTCTTTCAGGTTGGATTTAATGAATTCGAAATTGACCAACAAATATCATAGCTTGTGTTTTTAGATTTTCTAATATTGTCTTTTTATGGGTTTTAGAGAATGGGAAGCTTATAACTTGGGGTTCATCTGATAATGAAGGACAAAGCTATGGCTTCTGGAAAGCATGGGGTAAAGTTCTTAATTAGATGATGGAATCTCATTTCCTCTTATAAACCTTTTGTTACAAAACTGATTCGATTGTTGTCTTTTCTTGATTGCGATTGGTCAAGGAAACTCTAGAGCTGTTTCCTCTTCCCACAGAGGCTCCAGTCATACAGGCTTCTGCAGGATAGGCACATTGTGCAGTTTTTACAGGTAAGTGATTAGCCTTACTTATGTAGTTTGACTTTACATTGGTGTATATTTGAAGTGTTAAGGTAGAATATGTGAGATGGGTCAACTGAAACATGAAATGGAGTGATGATTCTTGTAACTATGTCTTTTTATCTCATGACATGTCTACAGAGGCTGGTGAATCATTTACTTGGGGTTGGAAGGAGTGCATTCCATCAAAGGATCCTGTTGGAAAGCAGTAGAGTGGCTCGAGTGAGCTAGGTGAGATTGTTTGGGATATGCTTGATTTGATTGCTGTTATTTGGTTGTCGTTGACTGATAAAGTATGTTTTCTATTTTGATAGCGAGTCCACCTTCACAAGGTTCAAATGCAGCCAATGGTACGACACTACAGAATGAGAACCGAAAGGTAGGAGAAGAACTCGTGAAGCGAAGACGAGTTTCAACTGCCAAAGACGAAACAGAAGGCCTTACATCTGGAGAGGACTTCTTTGCTACTGGTGGTCGCCATGTTTGATCTTGATTGCTGTACTTCCTAGTTGCAGATACGGGGGTGTTAATAACTTTGCTGGGGACTCTACGGACAGGTGAATGTTTTACAGCTTAGCAATCTTGACTTTATAGGCGTTTGATTTAGCCTCTGCATGTTCTCATACTAACTTGGCAATTTTCTTGGCATATAAGACCAGTTAAGGCCCATAGCTGTTTCATCAGTGTAGAGTGTTCGGATGGAAAGCGTAGCAGCTGGATTGTGGCATACTATTTGCATTTTCAGTGATGGTAAAGTGTATGCTTTTGGTGGAAACCAATTTGGGCAACTGGGAACTGACACTGATCATGCTAATGTAAAATCTTTTATACTCCGTAAGCAGCCACTTTTTGTTTTGGAAGTCTTAAAAAGTTGTTTGGATTGATGAGTTGGTGCAATCTGGTAGACTCAAGAATTGCATCATCTTTAGTCTTTTTCAGATGATACCGAGGTTGGTGGATGGCCAGCATTTGGCGAACAAACATGCCAAAGTACTTAGTTGCGGCGCCATGCATAGTGTAGTTTTAACAGGTATGGTTTTTCATGTAAATGGCAGTAAGGGACCTTTCTAAACCGAACTGAGCCCTAGCAACTTGGCATTTGTTTTCAGTAGTTTTAACGAGAAGAAACTAAAGAGCCCTAGCTTGTGAGATGCTGCAACTTGTCTTCAGGTCTCCTTTTATATTGTTATCTGTTTTAATGTGGTCTCTCTTTCAAGGGAGAAAAAGCTATGTCCTTAAAACATACAACATGCTTGTGAAACTCTGTGCATTCTATAATATATGCCTGACGTGGATGCCTCCTTTGAATTAGTTTGCTGTAATATCTGTGAAGGCAGTACTGAATGTATTCTCTTTTAGCTGATCCACATTGTAATTTGTGTTTATGCAGAAGATGGTCAATTGCTATGTTGGGGATGGAACAAATACGGCCATGTACATCATTGTTCATGTTTTGGTTGGTTATGTCTCATTATTATTGTATTTGTAGAAAACATCTTATTTTTGCATCGTTTTGTCTCAACAGCTGGATCTAGGGGACACAATCGACCGGAACATTCCTACAGAAGTTCAGCTTGATGGCTGCAGATTGAGGAAAGTGGCGGGTGGATGGTGGCATACTTTACTTGCTGACTCACCCATTTAAGCTTTCCAAACAATCTCCAGATCCTAAATAGGCATTTTTTTCTGGTTTTAGCCTTGTGAAAGAAACACTTACAGGTTTGAAAATGTACATACAGGCTTTTAGCTGTCTGTAACTTCTTCAAATCTTTCTTTGTCTTCATGTTTTTCTTAGGGACAGCTTGGACTTTGTATTGTGTAACAGAAGAATAAAAATGTTTGGTATGAAAGAATTTTTAGGTTTTCATAACAAAGAGTAGATCCAAAATCGCAAATCACAACTTCGTTTTTTTTTTTGTTGTTGTCAAGACGATCACAACTTAGTTATGACAAAAGAATTAATAACTGTAACGTATTTCCATTATGTATATATGTATGTTTTTCATTTGGTTTAATAACGTAACAACTAGCTAATATATCGAAAGAATGATTAGAATAATTCATTATCACATTCTAATTACCTGAATAGTTTTTTTTATCTATATTCACAAAACAAAAGGTGTAGAAATGTTTTGAATTTTTTTCGTTATGTTTTTATTACGAAAATGTCATTAATTTACTTTTTTATTTTTTCAAAAAAAATCTTTTTCATAACTTTTAAAATTTAAAAGCATTTTGTATAAAATCGTTTAAGTTTTGTAGATTTATTGGTTCATTGTAGATTTTGGTTAAAGGTTTGTAGGTTTGTCTGATTATTTTTTTCAGATACATATAGTAAAAACGTGTGACTTGAGTTCTTTCGGGAATTTGTGGCATTTCTAGTTTGAAGTGTATAAATTGAATAATTGAACTAAAGCTTTGAAACGCAAGTCTACAAAACATGCAAATTGAACTTGCGAAACATGATAAATAAATCTCCAACATTAAGTAATAGCTTGAATGAAGATGAAAAATAATGTCAGAGGTTGTTGATGGCGTCTTGTATGTAAAAGAAAAAAGTATGTGTGTTTTAAATGTTGAGGTAAATAGTCTTTAATACTTTTAGGTTTTATACCCGGAAACCTACAAAAGAATCACGGAAAACCTACAACACTAAAATGGTAAACCGACATTATATAAGAAAAAATATATCTTGTTAAGAAAGACCTAGAATATACTAAATTAAAACATACAATGCAGAATAACTATGTTGTATGATCACAGAAGAACGACGAAGTAGGAAAATGTACAAGAAATAAACATAAACCTACAATTGGAGAAGGATGTCTTACACATATAAACCTACAAAACGAATGTAAAAAGTATTGAAGATGGAATACGTACAACAAAGACCGTAAAAAATGAAAAATAAACCTACTACAAATACCTTAGAAACCTACAACAAAGACTTTGCAAATAAAAAAAAATCTACAACAAAGACCTTAGAAACCTACAACAAAGAGTCTTTAAACCTACAAAAAACAAAAAAAACCTACATAGCAGGAGAAGCTTAAGCATACAAAACCTACAATTTTCTCTTTTTGATATGTCTGCATTTTAGCCTATTTTAGATGTATAATTCATCATGATTTGCACTCATACTCGTTGCATTCTCAGCATTTTAGAATCCTTTTAGGTTTGCATTGTACATATTGCACTTGCATTGCATCTGGGGAAATCTTAGGTACTTCTGGAACTTAATTCGAGCAATTATAGTGACATTGGGCGTAAAGAATAGCAAGGATCAGACTGAGATGAGGTACTCAGGCAAAAGAAGCTGTGAAACAAAGGAAACCATCACTTCTCTCCTCTGCCTTGCCACAACTGAGGCGAGTAGAAGCCTGGACGCACGCGAACAGAAGCCTCGTGGCCAGCACTCGCCTCTCAGCTGTGAGTTGGAACGATCTTGAAGACTCCTTACATGCATAGCTAGCTTCGCCACTCATCCTTGCCACACCGCCGACTAGTCATCAAGTTCTTGAAGGCTGAAGACACAACTCGCCATCACAACTCGCCATACCCCGGCGAGTTGTGGTCACCGACTTTGATTTTTGTTGATTTTTTCTCCGTGTTGACTCTACTAGGGTTTTATGTAAGTGGGCTATAAATAGAGGCGGACTCACATGTATGTGAGATGGTTCAATTGAACCCCCTAAAATCTGGAATTTTTTTTTTATATAGAGTAATATGGTTCACATGTGTGTGTTTAACTATTTGACCCCATTAACTTAATTAAAGTCCAATACCTATAATTTATTGAAAATATTGTGGCCCAGAAAATAGCCCAGAAAGCTCACAAATTCCTTTTTTTGTTTTTTTACAAAATCACATATTCCTTTTTTTGTAGAAATTTTCCTTTTTAATCTAGGAACACATTATTAAATTAATTTAATTGTTTCTTCTTCCTTAGTGTGTTTCGATTGCAGAAGAAAAAACATGAGCAATAATTAACAATTACTTTATTCATTCCTCAGTATTCATTGAATTTCAATTTTGGTTTTTTAATGAATTCTAATCAAATTTTCTCCACTTTTCATCTATATTTAGATGTAATTGACCAATCCATTTAATTTTATATTGCTATTCAGATTTGAAGAATTATAAAAAAAATGAGTTGTTTCTCTTAATAATGAACTAATATATCTTTGTTTACTTTGTTTCTTTGTTTTGGTTGACAATAACAATGATGAAGTAAAAAAACGTGATCATTCCTTTATAACATTTAGTCATATTAGTGATTTTTTAATAATTAATTTTAATTCTATGTGAGTTTATATTATAGTAACATTGTTAGATTTTATTATATTAGGCATATCAATAGAGAAGTTTTTGAAAAAAAAAGCTTCATCATCAACACAAAGTGAGTTAGATAATCTGCCATGGGATCCTGCTGACACAAAACAAATATCAGAATACCATCCCAATCAAAACAATGAGGTAATTCGTGCATATCTCTTGATAGGTCTTTGCCAACCTCGTGGTCATATTTTTAAACAAACCTCAATAGGAGGCATAATGAGACACTTTAACCCTGCTTGGTTTGATCGGTATCCTAATTGGTTAGAGTTTTGTGTGAAGAAAGATGCTGCTTTTTGCTTATGTTGCTAATTGTTTGGAGATAATGTTTTTAAAGGTGGACAAAATGATGCATGGACTACCAAAGGTTTCTCTAGGTGGAATAAGTTTAAGAAAATTTTAGAGCATGCAGGAAGTGTTAATAGCTTTCATAACAATGCTGCCATGAAGTGTGAAAATTTGATGAACCATCGTCAGTCAATCAAGCATGCTTTGCATAAACAAAATGATATTATGAAAACGAGTATCAAATTAGGTTGAATGCTTCAATTGATGCTTCTCAATACTTATTGAGACAAGGTTTACCTTTTCGTGGTCATGATGAGAAAGAAGAATTTTTTTTTTTTTTTTGTCGAACAAGAAGAATGTGTTAATAAGGGCAATTTTATGGAACTTTTGAAGTTGTGAGTAAGGTTGTTTTGGAAAATGCTCCTAGAAACAATCAAATGAGATCTCCAAAGATTCAGAAAGATATTGTGCATTGTTTTGCAGAAAAAGTAGTCAAATATATTATGGAAGAAATTGACCATGATATTTGGTTTGTTGGTGGATGAGTCTGTTAATGTTTCAGGTAAAGAACAAATGGCAATAGTGTTACGATTTGTTGATAAAAAGGGGATAGTCAAAGAGAGATTCATCAGTAATACTCATGTGAGCGAGACATCTTCAACAACTTTGAAATCTACTATTGATCCTTTGTTTGTTAGATCTGGATTAAGTATTAAAAAAGTGAGAGGACAGAGATATAATGGAGCAAGTAACATGAAGGGTGAATTCAATGAGCTAAGGTCATTAATCTTGAAGGAAAATTCATCAGCATATTATGTTCATGGCTCTGCTCATCAGCTTCAGTTAGTTGTTGTAGCAATTGCCAAAAAGCATTTTGATATTGAAGATTTCTTTGATATGATTTCTCTATTGTTGAATGTGGTGGGAGCATCATGCAAAAGGAAAGATATGCTCCGAGATAGTTATAGAGAAAGAATTGAGAAAGGAATCGAAGATGGTGAAATCAATACTCGAAAATGGTTAAATCAAGAAGTTTCTCTTCAAAGACCAGGGAACACTCGTTGGGGCTCTCATTATAGAACTCTATTGCGTTTGATTGAGTTTTTTTCTTATATTATTAAAGTACTTGAAAGTGTTGAGATTGAAGGCGCAGAGGACTCAAAAAGACGTTAAGCACATGGTATTTTGAGATACTTTCAAACTTTTGATTTTGTGTTCTATTTGCACATGATGATACACATTTTAGGGGTTACAGATAGCTTGTCCATGGCTCTGCAAAAGAGAGATCAAAATATTCAAAATGCCATGACATTGGTGCAATAAAGTAAAAGACAACTTCAAAAGTTCAGGGTTGATGGATGAGATTCTCTTATGGTTAAAATTTCTTCTTTTTGTAGGATACATGATATAGAACAACTTGACATGAAGGAAGATTTTGTTGACTCAAGAAAACCAAGAAGAAAATCATGAGTTACAAATATGCATAACTACAAGGTCAACTGTTTATATGATGTTTTGGATTTGCAACTTCAAGAGTTTAATGATCGGTTTAACGAGGTGAACACTGAATTGCTTATTTGTGCGACATCTTTATCTCCCATCAATTCTTTCTCTGACTTTGACCTCTCAAAAGTGATGAAGTTATCTACTTTCTACCCATATGACTTTAATCATGGAGAATGCATATCTCTTGAGCAACAATCAGCTATATATATTGATAATGTTCAAAGTGATGATAGATTTACTCATCTAGAGAGTCTTGGAGAACTTGCTCGTATTTAGGCTTTTGTAGTTGATTTTGATTTTACCTGTTGCTATTGCAACTGTAGAGAGATATTTTTCAGTGATGAAGATTGTGAAGACTAAACAATGCAATCAGATTGGAGATCAATTTCTGAATGATTGTTTAGTTTATTTTGTGGAAAAAGATTTGTTGGAGACTATTACAAATAAGGCTGTGATGAAGAGATTTCAGAATATGAAAGATCATAGGGTGGTTCTGTAGACATTTTTATTATTATTTGGCACTTTATATCACATTTTACTACTTCTTATTAATGAGATAGTTAGTTTATTTTTTATGAAATATATTTTATTTAAATGATGAACATGGTAAAATAATTTTATGGTTTTGCCACTGGCTATAAATACCCTTTTACCCCACAAAAACATAACCACGTTTTATTACTCCTTTTGGTTAAGATCTACCACCACTTTTCTCTCATTTCTCCTAGTTTTTGCTACTTTCATGTTAGATCTCTTTTAATGCAATGAAATTATGAGTTTATTTCCTTGTTGAATTTTGTTTATCTTTCATTACTCTTTCAATTTATGTCTTTTATTTCAAGTTCTAGGTTTATGAATTTCCTTATGCTTAGTGAGTATTTTCTTTAGGATTTAGTGAGGAGATGGGTTAGATCAAAGTTGATCCATGATTTTCTCTCTTAACGTGGTTGCTATTGCTAGATCTTACTAGTCTTAGTGTTCTTAATGCTTATTTCAACTTGATCACTTGAAATCTGATGTGTTGCATACATTGCCTAGAAGGTGTTTGTTAAAATGCTTGGCTGAGCTTAGACTAGGATTAGCTCCTCTAACCCAAGAGATTTGTAGTTTAAAGAGTTAGTTGATATTCATGCATTTTGCCCATTTTAGCTTCATAGTTTGCATATGTTTGCATTCATTCACGTTCCATACCATGCATTTTAGAGTCCCAATTAGGATCATTCTTGCATTTGCATAGCATTTGGAGCATTTCAGGAACTTTGGAGCAATTTGGAGCATTTTGGGTCAATTCGGAGCATTTTGGAGCAAACAAGCCTGAAGATTGCAAGTCAGGCCCAAAATTGAAGAGCTTAAGCCAGTCAGAGTGCAGAGTGCCAAAATCCTGAGCTAGATTTCCAATTCGCAGCCTCAGTGAGCTAGCACTGAAGAGTTCAGTTTCCATACTTAACCAAAAATACACTTTTTAGCTGAACTCTTCAGGTTCAGCTCGCCATACATTGGCGAGTCCAAGCTTGGGGACTTAGCCAATTTTCACATTTTCTTGGCTGGACTGGCCACTAATGTTCACCTGACACTGGCGAGTTCAAGCCTCAGCACTTAGCCAAATCTTCAAGTTTTCATGGTTGAACTCGCCACCCATTCCCACCTGACACTGGCGAGTTCAACACTCCAGACTTAGCCAGAAATCATGTTTTTGAAGCTGAGCCACTCCAACTCGCCAGTGTGTGACGAGTGCAACCCAGATTGAGCATTTGCTGGAACTGAAGTATGCTGAACTTGACCCTTTCAACTCGCCAGACACCTGAAGCAACTTAGATCGATTTCATTTTATTTGACCGACTCTTTACTTTTGTTGACTTAAAATTAGGGCTTCCATGTTTTAAGCCCTATAAATACCCTTGTTTCAGCTGAGAACAGGGATCCGAGTTTTAACCTAGTTTTTATCTTTTTAAGTTAATTCTAGAATTCTCTCTACCTCCGTCTTATTGTTCTTTGATGTTCTTAGTGTTCTTATGAAATTCATGAGTTCTGCTTGAATCTCACCTTAGGTTGGTAGATCTCTTTTTCGTTTCTTTCTTTATGCCTTTAATCATGCTTTCTGGGTTTGTTGTTTTTCATTTAATGAGTAGTGAGTAGATTTCTTAGGGCTTAGTGAGGAGATGAAGTAGATCTGGGCAGTTTTCTAGGTTTGTGATGTTTGTGTTTGAATATTGTCATAGGTTGTGCTAGATTGAATGTTCTTCATGCTTATTTTGACTTGATCACTCAAAATCTGATTCGTAGGCTATCTCTGCCCGAGAGGTGTTTGATGATATGCTTGGCTTAGGTTCAATTTAGGACTAATTCATTATGGCCCAAGAGATTGGATGATCAGAGAGTTAGTTGGTCATGTAGGATAGGCTTGCTAATGCCAGCTCAGGCGTGTAATCACCAAGAGATTG
>OVAX01000994.1:0-57530 GCA_900406405.1 Lepidium africanum | reverse complement strand
CCTTAATAACAAGAGAGTTATTCTTGTGAAAGACATTAAGAACTTGATTTGTGAAACTAGAGTATTTTTCGAAGTAGAAAATTTTGATTTCTACCAAAAAAGAATTCAAGTGAATTTTTAACCATTAAAGCAATTCAACTTGGTTAAATTTATATTAAATTCTTCTAAAACATTAAAAATGTCTTATAATATGAAAAGAAAAGACGTGTAGTGAAATAATATTGCTAAGAGCATTTCTAATGGTACTCTAAATCCTACTCTAAATTCTGTATTTAGAAGAAAATTATCTCCAATAGTATTCTATTTCTTACTCTAAAATTAGATATCTTTTTTTTTCCTCTAAATTTAGATGACTCTATTTTGGAGGACTTTTTGTTTACAAATGGTCATTTAATTTATAGTCTTTTATTATTTTATACCTAGGTAAAATTAGATGATCAAAATATACATAATACAAATATTTTTTTATTTTACAAAATATACATATTATTTTAAAATTTTAAATTTATGTGATGGAATGAAACTTTATTTAAATTAATTATGATTTTATTAATTTTGTTATAAACTACTTAATATAAATGGATAAAATATGTAGATATGAAAAGTAAAGCGATATTTTAGAAATAAAAATTTTGTTTAGAGTAAAAAATAGAGTAAACCATTAGAACAAACCTTTCTCTATTTTTAGAGGAAAAAATTGAACGAATCATTAGAGTTAGTCTAAACCGATGTTAATGATAATGGACCGATGGAAGATCCATTATACTTGAAAATAACATATTATTATATAATTATAAGTGGGCAATGGAGTTTAAATTTCCAAATAAATATGGCTTATTATTATGAAAAGATATTAATAAAAAGCGAAAATTATGATGGGAATTGTGGTTGTTCACATGATAATGAAGTCGTTGCTTATTATTGATCTGAGCGTGCGGATTTGACATCATTAACGACTCTTTAAAGATTTCAATTTGTATATTGCTCGAACATGTGTGCGAGTGCTTATGATGAATCGATGATAGTGATACACTCATACTAATTAACCATTTATTTAGTACATGTGGTTTATTCTTTTCAATATTTTCTCAAGAACTAGATCTAGAATATACATAATAGTAGTTACGGTGTATTTTTTATTGTTAGAAATATATATTATAAATTTAAATCTAAGTGGTGAATCCATGTGCTAACTCATAAGGATAAGGATAACAATAATACAACTCTTTTTTACAAAAAAGAAAAATCAATATTAAAGACTATTGATTATATAAATCTCATTGTTTAGGTTTTTTTTTAATTATTCGATTAGTAAAATTCAAAGTCGCGCCAACGTTAATGAATATCACATGCGAAACCAAAAAATATTTCTATTCAACAAAAATAAAATCTATGAAAGTAATGACTATTTTCATATAACAAATTATAATTAAACAAAAACAAAATACCAAACAAAATATTAGCTATAAAACACGTACTTTCTCCACAAAACAGTAAAGCAAATTTTATGAAGTTTAAATCTCTTTTCAGATAATAGGTTGAAGAATTTTCTAAGAAAGTTTATGAAGTTCATATTTCTTTTGGAATTAAACGTATCTATATATGTGTATGTGTGTATTTTCATTAAGTATATGTGTCTATTTTCATTGACTTAGCAATTATTTTCAACAGATCACACGTGCTTTTTTTTTATATTGTCAATACGTACAAGTATTAATTAATTAATTAATTTGAACGAATCGGTGTATAGTTTTATTTTTGTCAATCGGTCAACTTGTTTTCTAGTGTGTACAACGGTACCGTCGGTACGTGCATGCATTGAGTCGAAACTTGTAATCAAAATTGTCTGTCTTTCTACGCGTATATTAAGAATCAAAATGTCGTAACTCCTAAGCAGCTTCACTAATTATATTTTATTTTGTTACGTGTTATTTCTATTTTCTAATTTTTCATAAATTTATTGTCACTACTCTATACTATTAATTCAGTATTTGCCAAAAAGATTTAGAAACAACCTATTAGATTAGGCCTGTTTAACGGGCCGTCGACCCGCGGGCTGAGCCCGTTTAGGACCGTAGCGGTGCGGGTGCAGGCTGTGTTTAACTAGCCCGTAAAGAGGGCGGGTCGGGTTCGGTCAATGGTCTAGGAAACCGCGGTTCAGGCGGGGAAGGTTAGGTCAACTTGGATTTCCTGCGGGTTGGTAGCGGAGCGGGCCAAACAGTGCGGGTTGGTGCGGGTTCCAGGCCTAATGTTGATGCTCACATTTCAGGTTACAGGTTTTGTTGCAGGTTTTTGCAAGTATTACCAATCCGCGGGTTTAGCCCGTTTAGACCGCAGTTTAAGCGGGGCGGGTTCGGTCAATGGTCTAAGAGACCGCGGTTCAGGCGGGACGGGTTCGGTCAACTTGGATTTTCTGCGGGTTGGTCGCGGAGCAGGCCAAATGGATGCGGATTGGTGCGGGTTGCAGGCCTATATTAGATCCACTATGTATTTTATAAGAATAACAAAAAGTAACCCAAAAAAAAGAGTGCTCGAAAAGAAATTGTTTTCCACTTTTCTTTTTTTTGGAAAAGAAAATGTTGAGGTCGGGCCAATTAAATTTGGAGGATGCGACGGTCCAAAATCAAATGATAAAAAGAGAGTAAATTCTGTGGACAATCATTTCCAGTCAAGGTGTTTATGGTTCACGTTTTCAAAACATTTTGACTTCGTTACTTTCGACTTCGAGATTGGTTTCTCTTATTTTCTAAGTTTCATAATGTTATTATTTTATATTTGAGTTTGGTATAAATAATGTTACATTGAATTTGGTTTGGTTTCACACCAAAAAGAATAATGATGAAGAAGAACACATAGGGGTAGGTTTAGTTCTACAGATTAGGAATAAGCTAAGTGTAGAAGACAGAGACAGTTAGCTGAATAAAAGCTTAATTAGGTTTTAAGTTCATTATGGATCAGTCATTATCCTTTAAAAGTTGGTAGGTTAAAAAACAAAACCAATTAATCATTTTTAACAATTTTGGACTGCCCTCCTACTCTATTATAGTTTTAAAACCTATTTTTCACCTAAATTATTCAGTCATTAATAATAAAAAGATTAAGAATATTCACCTAAAAGTTAGAAGGAGGGTACGTGTTCATATCTACCATTAGTTTACCTTTATTATTTTACGACTTCCATATATGAAAATGATACTAACTGAGTGATTGAGTGAACAATGATGCGAATTCATCCTATCGAAAAAACCGAAAGTGAAATTTTAGAGGTTTATCGAAAATTTATTCTTACGTAAACTCTTTGGGTCGGAGATAAAAGATTCAATAAAATATAATAAATACCAATTCTTTATCAGAAAAATAAATACCAATTTTTTACCCGTGATGAAACACAGTTTAAATATATATATATATATATATATATATATATTTATATTTAACATGGAACTCCGATAACTACTAATCAACATTGATAACTTTGAAAGACGAGTAGAAATACAAAATTATTCAAAGAAAACGATGAAATAAAAAATTATACCTATAAAAAAATTGCTGATTACCATACAAAACTATATTGAGTTACTTTAATTCAACTTTTTGATGCAAAAATCTTCATCTTCAACATTTTAAACTACGCAGAAAACACTTAGGGACAAGCATGAAAATATTTTCACGTCTTCAAGAGCTAGTTTCACGAAACCTCTTCACTTCGGGTGATTCATATGTAAGAACGTGTCCATTGAGAAGCTTCGTTTACTAATACGCAAATAACAACCGAGAGCAAGGCATTTGGTACTCACTGTGGCGTGGCAAAAAGAGCAAATTTTATTTCAATTGTTACACTGAAATGCAAAACCAAAGGAGTTGAACAATCAAAGCTATATTTGATAAAATAAATCTACAAAAAAAAAAGGATTTTCCACTTCATTAATCATAAATTCACTAGCTAATTACCAAACCAAGAAGCAAAATATAAATCAAAGAAAAAAAAAAGTTTAAACTAGAATCCAGATTGCACATGAAACAAACATAAATGTAGGATTTGAAATAATTTGAGACCAAATTGATGTTCTTGATTGTCCGGTTTGTTTTGAACCGCTAACTAGTTTTGAACAAATATATCGTAACTTGGACAGAATTGGAAAAGTTTAACAGGTTTTAAACTCTTCCAATGTACTTACAACCGTAGGTATTGTTTAATTTTGATATTTTTGAAATTGTTCTTGAGGACCAATTAGTATTATTATGCGGTGTGCATCATGTGCTAGTATCCATGAATCATGTAAACATCAAATCTCTGCAATTAATTAAAACAAAACTTCTGTACTTTATGTGTTTGATCATATATCTTTACGGGTAGTAGTAGTAAACAGAGATAAGAGAAGTGCGTCTGATTAAATCTAACTCTTTTTTCCTTTAACAATTTTGTTGCTGTAAAATTTTGACAAAAAAAATTACCTCAATAGATATTAGCGTACAAAAAACATTCAGTAAATAGATTCCAATGGCAAAAAGAAAACCATGCCCATTACTACAAAATCGTTTTATCATTCTCACAATGAAAACTGTTGATGCCTTGCTTTGGTAAGAGAGTTACTCAGACACTTTCTTCTTTTTGGAAGCACCCCCTTCTTTATGCTTCAGTTTTGCCTCTTTCCGTTCTCTCTTCAATCCCTTGGATTTATCGGGCAAATTCATTTCATTAAGCTGCAAAAAGATTGAAACAATCAGTTTGGGATGATAATGATCTACAAAATTGAATTTCTATATCTGCTTCTGTGCTCTTTCTTTCTTACCTTCTGATCAGGCACATAAAGCTTCCCAGTCTTCCCTTGTACTGGATCTTGAGTAACGTTTTTCTCCTGCAAAAACAGAGAATGATTTGATTGGTGGTTGGTTTCTGTTAGTTTTAGGGAAACATGAGCCGAAGCTTAGAAGTTTTTATGTTCTTTATTACCTTCTTCTTAGGCTTATCCTTGGATGTTCTCATTGCTTCTTTCATTAGGCTTTCATTGGGAAGACGATTACGCCGGATAACCAAGTCCATGGATGGACCGACCTCAACAAGCTCCATTCTAGGGACAATGGTCCCTGACTTTTTAAGCTTCAATGCACAATGAGTAAGAAAAACCTTCTTTGGAGATATCGCTGAACATACATAAGCACGGTCTACTCCAGCAAGATTTAGATTATCCACAACCTGGAGACAAAAATAAATCACTTCTTTCAACTTCTGATATAAACCATATGCATTCCAAAGTTGGATATCGAATTAGCTAAGTAGGTTGAGTATACAGATTACAGAATTAGGGGAAACTTCACCTCGCCTCGAAACAAATCAGTAAGGACTTCTTTTAAATGCTTCAGCTCTGGTACATTCTCAAACCCTTCACCAGTAAAGCAAATGAAAGGCTTTGATCCTTCATGAGGTGCTATTTTCTTGTCATAGGAAAACGAAAGCAAGGATTTAAAGTTCTCAATCCCAACTTCTATTAGATCATAGACATGGTGGTCGTACATTCTCCCAATTACAAGATTGTCAGGTCGTTTCTTCGTGTGAGAGCCATACTGCAGTTTCAAAACCAATCCTACTAGTCAATGATAGAAAAGTTTTACTTCTGCCAATCAATTCCAATTCTATGTGAAGTTGGACATCTAGCAATCAATAGACTAATAAACCCATCAAAATCTATGCAGAGACATCTCAGTAGTCACACCATAAAACCAAGCTGAAAAAGCTTTTCAAAATTGATTCTGTAAATGAACAACATTGCGAAAACTTACCACAAATAAACTGCAATCGGTTTTGAGAGAGAAGAACTCTAATGAAGTTTCACCTCCACTCTCAAAGGGCCTAATATTCTCATTCCTCCTCGAGTATTTAATGGCACTTCCCTTCTTCAAACGATAAAGTTCCATTAATACAGTGCTTAGAGTAGCACTCGTCTTTGTTCCATGAAGAATCAACGTCTTCTTCCCAGTTTCAACCTGCAATTTCGTTTAAGACAATCAATCAGATACAAAATGGACAACTTAATAATGATTCTTCGAATGATTTCCCTAACAGTAGAAAACCCAGGAATCCAATAGACAGAAAATCGACATTTAGATAACTCCAAACATGATTCACTTCTCCGTCAGAGTTTCAGACGCGAAATAAGAAGAGAAACAGAACTCTCACCAATTTAGGAGCTCGCTTTTCGAGTACACGCTTGGCTTTGCCAGTCTTCGGAGTTCGTATTTCCATCATGACTGATAAATCTCCGGTAACTTTCACAAGCGACGGCTCCGAAAGAAAAGAGGAAAAGACGAGGAAGAAAAGGTTTTTCGATATCGATAATTGGAGTCTAGGGTTTTAGTTCACAATTGGAAGCTACTTTAAGAGATTTTCAATATGACCCCAATATCTATAAATATTTACTAATTCACCCCCAATATTTTCCAAATCGATAGAAGGCTGTGTTCAACTTCTAAGGCTTATATTAAAGACTACGGCCCATGAAACGTTAGTTTACCCATCCCAATTAACATTTGGACACTGGAACATTAGTTTACACATCATCTACAATTTTCATATTTTACCACAAAAAGAATTTACAAACATTGAGAACTATTGTTATGTTATCGTAACGTTGGCAAACAAAAAGAAAATGTTACCGTAACGAATAGTGAGAATCTGAAAAAGTTCTACTCATTCGTTTCTATTTCTTTCTTTTTCTTATTTGTAAAGGAGAAACAACAAACATATGATGCTTCGTGTAAGATTTACAAGTTTCCCGCAAAGGTAAGATCTTCACGCTTGACATTGTGAGATCGGTTCTTGCTTCCCTGTTTTGAATAGAAAGAGGAAGATACAGGTAAGTGTAGTTTTATATGATCCATCTTTAAATGAAACAGAGAAAGTAAAAGAATCTCCAACTCAAGGAGATCGCAAGAACAGAGATACTAAATACTCTAGACCCTTAAGATCTCATAGGAAGTTTGCATATAAGTTGAGAAATATAGACACAGCATACCTCGAATAGACTTCTCAAGGTCTTGTAGTTGTCTGATGAAACCGGAATTAGGACTTGCCACCGGTCTTTTACTCTTAACGTGTTGCAATGCTTCGGCTAAAGTCATTCCATGTTTCTTCATAAGATATGCAACAACTATAGTGACACTGCAAATAAAAGAGAGCAAAACATTGCAGGTCAGTAATTCCAAATTGGGTTTACCAAATCACTTGACAGATCCAAGAAACAAAAACTAACCTCCGGGATTTTCCAATAAAGCAATGAACAAGAACACTACCGCCTTGTATTTTGGCTTCATCAATGAATTCAACACACTCATCGAAATAAATTTCCAAATTTGTGTCTTCCTTATCCACAACTATCACCACATACAAACAAACACAAGCCAATCCAAAAATCAAAACATATAATATCAATCAAGGAGGTGACAAATGGAGAAACCTTTGATATGTTTATATACCTCTAACAACTTTATAGACAAAGTCATCAGGATGTTGTGGTGTCAAAGAACTAGCTACAGTCAAAATGTGTGTAACATTGTAAGCTTTCAACACATTCTTATTACAGGCTGCTGCAAAAGATCCAAGATAAAGACCCTGAAAGTTTTAACATGTATTTGATCCTGAGAATGAATTCAATTAGTTCAAGAAAATAAACGAAACCAGGAAAATCTGTGAGTGACCTCTTCAATTAGGGAAGGGACATTGTCCTCTCTAAAGGCACGAGCAACTTTAATAGCACGAACAAATGCTTGTATCTGATTCTTCACTTTTTCATTATACTGATCTATTGCTTGTAACGAAGACGAAGAAGAAGGTGATCCTCTGTCTCTAGAACTCCTGAAAGATAAATCGAATCATCAAATTTCAACATAAAATCAAATTTTAGTCACCCAAATTGAGTACGAAATGATCCGAAATAATGAAATCGGGAAAAGCGCATTAGCAGTTTTGATGATTGATCTTGAAAAAGAAACAATTACAGACTAATGGGGAATCAAGAATTTGCGATTATAACAACGAATTACTGATCCGATCAACATCAAAAGATGAAATTTCGATTTTCAGATACTATATGAAAATTGAATAAGATCTTACATTGNCGATTTTCAGATACTATATGAAAATTGAATAAGATCTTACATTGAGAAAGAAAGGAATGAATGAATTCAAAACAAAAGAAAAAAAAAAAAAAAAAAAAAAACGAATCAGGAAATGAAATTGGTTAAAGGGAAATTCTGAACTGCATGGTTCTCCAGTTTTATTGGGAAAGAGAAGAGGGAAGATTCGTTCAAGGGGCTAAATATATAAATTCCCTTTTCTATCAGGGCCATATTTTAATTATTTATTTATTATTAAAGTCCCTAATATAATCGAAATTTTGGTTGCGGAATTTGGGCTTGTGGGCTTAGTTTGCTATCAGGCCCTTGTAAACTACTAGAGTAATGGGTACTTGACCAAAGCTAAATTTGGAATTTAATAATAGTAAACAGAGAAGTATCTCAACTCTCAAGCATAGACTTATGAGGGAGATAAACAAGCCAAACATGAGTTTATTGCCTAGTAACATTTCCAAGAAATATTCCTTGGTTAAATTGGCTACAATCTCTAATGAAGAAGGTGTAACGTGGAATGTTCATATTGTTATCAGAGTCAACTCCAAATATATCGTTTACAAGCAATCATAGAGAATGAATGATATTCATATATTAGCCGAACTTTGGTATTCAATTTTGCTGGACGATCTAAATAACTTTGATTAGTGTTTTATACACCAAAAACCCAAAACTTGTTTGATGACGTTTTGCAATTAAGAAGAAAAGACTCACAATGAATGGTACTATGATCATGGAGTTTTATAGAGATCACAACTCTTAACTGTATTGTGATGTTGTGACTTTGAAACAGTGTTATGTAAAGCAAATTTGATAAGATGTTGAAACAAGTCATGATTACTAATCAACCAAATTGAGAATCCTATGAAATTTGCAATATCAACTGTTTCAATTAGAAATTTAGAATCAATACAAATCCAATATAAGTAAAAAAACCCAGAAAATCAAAAGACCTTCACGCCCAAGTAACCGAGATCAAAGAATTCGCGAGCCCAGATTGTTCGAAAGTCGTATTAGATCCGTAATGAAGAGTCTTATAAGAACCAGGAAAAGCTTGAATCAACTTAAACGGCTTTCTTTGGGATTCATCAATTTCTGAATAACAAAACGACCATAGAAGCTGAACAGATTCCATCTTGAGGAAATTTCTTTGTGTTTTTCTTCCATCGGGCAATCGAACGCAGATTCTACACAAAACGCTTCCATCTAAATCGCGATTTGGTTCTTCAGGTAATTGTGGGAATCCGAAAACTGCGTTTGAAGACAAAGAAGTGGACTCGGTTTCTGCAGCATCAGAATAGCGTTTTGGGCGTTTGATTCTTCTTAGCGAATCGATCTCCAGAGAGGCGATGTCGATCATCGGTGATAGTTTCTCCATCGATTCACATACAACCATCCTTAATAATAATAATATCTTCTTTCTAAGTAATCGAAATTGATCTGCGCTTATCGAAAAAATTTAGGAAATAACCCTAATTTTTTCAGAGTTGAGTGGATTTTGTGAATTGCGAGCTTCTCGTTTATTTATAGACGCACTGAGAGAGAAAGAAATACAGATTTTTTAACTCCTAAAATTGGCAATAAATCATGAATTTTTGTATGGTTTTTGAAAAATTAACAAATCAACTCTTATAGTATAATTTATTGAACTAATAATTTGTAGTGATTTTCAAGAATTTTACAAAATTCCATTTCATATAAATACAAAAATTAATGTAAAATATTATATTTTCAAGATTTCAAATTAAGTAATCATAATACCAAATTCTTCTCAATCTAGATCATTTAGCTAATGACTATGAGATTAGAGTTCATCTCCTCTCCTCTATAGAAATTAGATTAAACAGAGTTTTAGAGTGTTAGTTTAGGCTACGAAATAAGCGTTGTTGATTTGGTTTTATTAGAGAAGACACAGATTTTGATCAATATAGCATTTTGATCCAATATTTACAAACCATACAAATCTTATAAATAGAAAATATTGAAAATTTTTTGTTTAAGAGTATAAGAATTTTATAAATCATATTACAAAATAAAAAATTTGCGTCTTACTTGGTTTTATAAACCAGTCAGATCCGATATTTTTATTTTACTAGAGAAACACTGATTTTGATCAAGATAACATTTTGGTAACGTTTTCCTAGAGATGTAAAGTTTTGACGTTATAAAACAATATGATTGAACAGAAGACATAACATACCAATCACATAACATGAAGTAAAAGCTTATAGACGGAAGACAGTAGAAACACCAAGCAAGAGTTTAGCTTTGTCTCTCTCTTTTTATTCAGTTTTCATATATGAACAAATAAGACTTAAAAGCCTTTCTTTCTCAATTCATTTGACGTAAGTGGCAAACCACTCGAGCATCTCTTTGTGAGCTTCTTCTGCAGCTTTAACTGCCTCTGAGTCATCGGCATTGTACCTTACTGTCCAACCGTGTGAGACTTTTGGGTGTATCTTCACATAACTATTCACCTACACATTTAGTTCAAACTTCAGTTTTTTCTCTTTTTCAGCTATGTCACAAGAGATTAAACTACGGAGTTTCAGAAGCAGCTTACTTCCGGTTTGGAAGCTAGAATCTCCTCAAATTGCTTCAAGAGTGCTGGTGGGGACATGTTATCAATCTCAGCTCCTAATATTGCAATTGGAACCTTCCCACCTGCAGGATAACCGTGAAATCGATAAGGTTAATGATCAAAGATTGGTACAAACTTAAGCAACCAGATCGATCACAGTGTTTCAATGTTAACAACTTCTAGAGGTAGTTGGAAGCCACAATGATCGTGTTACAAAGCATAGAGCGAAGAGTGACAGCTAATGTTCCTCGCGGTTTATGTGACAAGTCAAGATAGAAGTATCTAGATATATCATATATCGACGAACCAAAGTCACTTACCCTTGATATCATCAACCGTGACAAGGGAAGGATGAAGCAAAACAGCTGCTTGAATAAGCTCATGTTTAGACAGTTCCACAACTACTTTTGCTGAAGATCAATGAAGAGGGGCACAGAAATATCCATTAGACATTTTAAGATATTCACCTAACATAGAGAGCGTCACCAGTTTCTCGGCTTTATTTTCTACAGCATAGGTAAAATTTGGATACTTATATCCCCACAAAGAAAGTATACCAAAAACCATAAACTTACCACCCCAACACATCCCTGCGGCTCCAATGGCAGTTATGCCTTTGCTCTTTATGGCTTCAAGTACCGGTTTTGTGTCTTCAAAGCCCTTATCCTGAGAAAAGAAAGTTATGAATTAATTCAGATGAAAACTATCGAAACAACAGAACAAGAAGACATGAAACCGAGTCAAACTTGTGAACAATGTCTTTATGGTTGGAAAGTAATAAGATTAGAATTTATTAAAAAGGGTATGACAAGGAGGAGGAACGAACACAGCCATGGTCTTTGATCCAGACAGTGATGGGTCTGTCCTGGTTAGAGGGATTAAAAGGATCTCCACGTAAGTAATCAGGAACCACAACATAATATCCAGAAGCTGCAACCTTGTCCGCAAGTGCCCTTAGACAATAAAACAAGATTTTTCACTCCATAAACATCCATCAATAGTTTTTTTTTTTGTAAAGATATTTATCAATGGCTGTAAAAGAGAAACTAGAATTAACAAAGTGGGTGCTAACAATGCAACCAAACAATGATTCCAGTGTAACATTCAGATCATCAAATGCAAAACAAATTAAAGAAAAACCCAAATTGAGAAACTGAAACTTTTGTTAATTCCTTAAAAGCAACAACACAAATTAAAAAATTTGTATCTTCAACGTTAGAATCGATAAAAAAGGGAAGAACTAGCAATACCTCAAGTTCGGTGCTTCATACCCTGAAGAACAAAAACGAAGCTGAAGTCAAAATTACAGTTATGATATGATCAAATCAAACAAGTGACCCTAATTACACGATCGTGTCTTTAACTTAAATAAATAACATCAAATTAGAGAAGGAAGAAGAAGTAATACCAAAAACATCAGAAACGAGAAGGACGCAGAGCTTGGAATCGGTAGAGCCAGAGACGTAAGCATCGAGCCCACCCAGCTTCTCGATATGACCCGACCCAGAAACCGGGTTAAGTACCGGCGGGTTTTCACAGCACTGAGGTCCCGACATTTGTTCTGTTCAGTAGTCAATCAGTGAATTGAGAGTTGAGACAGAACCTAACTCAACCATAAGTTTTGTTGGTGGCCTATTTAATAATGGCTCTCGTGTTGAAAGAAAATTCTCGGATCATCTAACGGTTACGAATAGTAAATAGCATTCCATCTAACGGCCTAGAATGGCAATTGATTCAGCCATTTTTATAAATTCTATAATATTCTCTGAGTCGTATACCACTGAGTGAGGTCCCAACCATGCTATATATGCAAATTGGAAGACGTAACTGTATTGCCATTAGATAATCTTATTTCTTTACAGATTTGTCTCTGTTTTTTTTTTTTTTTCAGCTTCCTATACACTATACTAAAAGCTAGAGAAAAAATAAGGAAACAAACAAACACTAACAAAGTAAAAACTATCTGAAAACTGAGAGAACAAAACTTTTTAAGCAGCTATGGTGAATGCAAATGAATGATAAAATCAGCTGCATAATCCATTGTTCGGAGGCCTCCTAAGGAGAGTAATAGAATGGCCAATTCGTCTTTCCCCCACTGTCTTAGTCCATTGCTCAGACTCTTCAACACTTCTCTATCAATCTCTGTCACCCAAAACGGTAAACAACTCACCAAAAGACTCACCAAACCGGAAATATATGTCCGCCAAGTTGCTGTTGCGCATCCCACTGATATTTTTCCGTCGAAAGCATTCGCTATGAACTCCAAGTGGCTTCCCAAGATTCCTTGGCGACGCTTTGATGCAGATGATCTCGAGTCTACGCCCCAAGCGAATGCTCCACATAAGACCACAAAGTAAGCAAGGGCATGCCCTCTTAGCTCTGCAACTAAATCTGATGGTCCTTGTTCTTGGTCTGACTTGTCAACTGCTAGGAACCAAGAGGGGATGGTTTCTTTGATGAGTAAGTGGACGACGCCTAAGCCACCAGTTAGCCATACCAAGGAGGCACTAAGCGAAGCAGCAAGCTTGACTTGAGTCATTGCTGTTGCCAGCGAACTTTGGCCGTATTTTGCTCCATTCTTCACTGTCTTCAGCCTTTTCAGCGTCTCCTTCGAGAGCCTGTTCTGGGCTATATCCTCCACCGAATGTATCAGGAGAGAGAGAATCTCTTCCGTTACAGAGACAGTATCCCTAAGAGCACGATACATACGGAGATAGAGAATCCCTGGTGCGACAGGAGAGATCCCACCATAGAAATGAGAGCCAAATCCATGTCCAAGAAGGGCTCCAACGCCACCATCATTGGACATGGGGGCAGCATTCAATCCCAGAGTGGCACTGAAGCAGTTTCTGAGGAGCTGAATCACGGCATCTTGGTTGTGAAGGAAGACGGTTCGAGAGGCAGAGAAAACAAGGAAGTCAAACCAACGTTTTGCCTTTTGAGTCCATAATGAAGCTACAATGGGCATGCAAGGCCAAGGGCAGCCTGCAGCCAAGCACTCCAATGCTGGGCCAGCCAAGTTGAGAAATCTCTCTGAGGCTTTGTCGATTTTGTATGTTATAGTTAAACTTACAAAGGCGGCTAAAGGTAAAGGAAGTGTTGTCGGAGAACTCCCTCCTGCTATAACAAAGCAAGAATCGACGATAAGTTTTAGAAGACAAGTTTGACACATCAAATCTAGACAAGCTTATTATATAGATAAACAGAGTTGATGTTTATAAATGTTGCATAGTTTTACCTGGAGCAAGGCTAGGGATATCAACACCTGTTGTTGCAAGAATTTTCTTTATATATTCCTCAACAAGGGATAGATTTGTAGCCGGACTTGGCCAATCCACGCCGTTCATGAATGCTGGCTTCCAAACACCTCTACTTACCTCAGACGAGAAATAGCTTACTATTGTTGCTAATGATGCAGGAAGAAAATCTGCTAAGTCTTTAAGCCCTGAGAGGAAAGCATTTATTATCAGATACTTTAAATGTAAGGAAAATATATGATATAACTGTTCAACACAGTAAGACATTTTTCATTGGTATTCAGACTTGTTAAATGTCACATAGGCGGTTGCTATTTGCACATGAAAACATAGTTAGAGATCTTTTCTCTCTCTCACCTGTTTATGCAAACTGATCCTATATTTCGCAAAAGAAAGCACGAGACACAAACCTGTAGCTAACTCACGAGGAGAAAGCTTTCCATGTGAACAAGCTGTTAAAGCAGCATCTACAACATATGGAACGGCTTTGAGGATATCCCAAGCAGGAAACTCAGGTCTTGGAATGCTATCTTCACTTGCAGCTCCCGATGAACTGCTAGTCCCCGAATTAACTGGATTTAAAGTCTGACTGCCTCTCACCTTTCGGAACATCATGTTGAGAAGTGCTTCAACTGTTTGGTGAACAGGAGATCCATGCGTAAGTCCAGATAATGTGGCAGCTATACATCTCTGGTGCTGCCTATACCAGATTTTTAGCTTGGGGAACGAGTCAACAAACACAGGATCACAAGATGCTGCCCTTGCGACTTCTGAAAGTCTCTTTCTGTTTCGATCTCTATTCAGGCTCTCTGAAGAAACAAGGTAAGAATTGCGCACTAAAAGAAGATGTTCGGGTGTGAGTTGGGAGCCAACTGTAGGCACATCTCCTACACCATGCTCAATAGGAGGATGATTGAATCTCCAAAGCTTCAAAAGAAGAGTGAAAGCATTTGAGAAAACAGAATAGGCTGAGATTTCTTCTCCAGAAGGAAGAGTCCATGAAAAACTAGGAGTGTGAGATCCAAACTCTTCACAGATTGGCATTAGTGAGCAAGCAAGTTGTGGAACCTAAAAAGTAGACATCAAAATCGCACATTACATCTTGTAGCATATTAAAAGTCATGTTTAAGAATCTTGGAAGCTTAATTTACATACCATGCCATGTAAAGAGAAAATCTGAATGCTGTCAACAGATCCTATACCAACAATTACGACATTCAGCATGCAAGCATAACCAATCAAATGACTCTCAGCTCCCGAATAATCTGCTGGAACGGGTGGGGATAGTAATCGAGTAAGAAATTCCACCGTGTGTTCCTGTACATTGATAATAACATATGAATAAACATGTATATTCAACCAAATTTGAGCTGGTGGATGTAATGCCAACCTGTATGTTCCAACCCCGTGTGAGAGATGCCCCACAAAAAACTGTAGCAGCAGAAATCTTCGCATCATCCAATCCATTGACTGCGACCTCATATAGTTTCTCTAGCTCTGCTAAGCTTCCATCAAATTGATGAGCTTAAATTTCAGTTGCTTTACTCTCGGTAAATTAAAAAAAGAGCATTACCTGGCTAAGAAACAAAAAGGAATAACTGAAGAAGAGGCAGAGCTTAAGTCAAACTAGAATGCCACCACTCTACTCATTGTGGTTTCCTTAGGTTGCAATTATAACTAGGCTCTTACGAATTTTAATGTTTTATAAACTACAACTAATTATTATTTGGAGGGTATGTGGATGAAGCAGTGTACAGCTACTTAAGCAACAAGAAACAAAAAGAAAATACTAAAGTCATTCTACCTTGAAGCAGGAACTGATACTAATGCATTCACCATTGCAGCATCTAGTGGGGCGCCTTTCGCAAATGACGACCAGCAGGGTACTTCATTCGGCAGAGGTATTTGGTTAATTCGGCCATTTACATAGCCAGACCACATATAGGCTGAGGTATCCAGTACGTTTCTTGCAATACAAGCCTCCACTATCAGGTGGCGCATGTTTCCAGCTACAACACGTACATAAAATATGTTTGAGAAGAAAGAGACCCGTAACATCAACAAATAACGACAATCAAGAGGCATTAATCATGAAGCATACAAAGACTAGCAAATTGGTTTAGCTTCAATTTAACAGAACAGAATTTTAATTAACTTACAGCAGTTGATAGGCATGTCCTTCATGTTTATGGCATCAGAACATGACTTTCCAACATTGCCACCAGACAAAAATAAGATTGCCTTTGTAGCAGCCTTGTTAGCCGCAGAAACAACGCACTGGGGAGGAGCGAGTAACCCAGGGAATTCACCGAGGGCCTGCAAACTTGTAATAAGATCATCTCGCAGCTTTTCCATGACAAATACATACTTCCCCTCTTCTATAAGGCTTGCAACCACAAGAGGCACAATACATAATGACATGCACAACCTTGTATCCAGTCGAGGAACAGGTCCCTCGATAGGATCCCTTTCCTAGGTAAAAAAAAGAACAATTAGACCAGCCATTTGATACACAAAATCTAGAATTCTCATGGTTGACAGACTAAAAACCAAATAATGCATCTTTCAGTCTAGCCTAGTTAACTAAAGTGCAAGTTAGTAAAAAAGGTCCTCTGAAATTGCAAGTATGGACTTTAAGTAAAGAAAGTCGTGACATCTTTTTGAATATTACCAAATGACGAAACTGATCACAAAGCAGTGTAAGTAACATTTGCTAGCAAGAGCAAATTTTCAGTAGTGATATATCGGAAAAAAATGAAAGGTTAGTCCAACCCTTTGAACAAGTCGGAGAGCTGCTATCCAAAGACCTAAGAAGGTGTCATGCCAAGTGCTCCCATTAATTTCTTTAAGTGTTTTAGCTAGACCTGAAAATTTGATTTTCTTGTGTCATTTTATTATATATTTGTGATATCTCCTCCTCATCCATGGTTAAAACAGAAGTGAAAGAAAATAGAATCTGCAAATTACCGGTAATAATTTCAATCGCACTAGTTGGATTTACTTGATATCCATCCATAGCATCTTCAAATACCAGATCAAGAGGAAGCCAAAGTGAAGAGAGACTTGCGCCATGGCATAAGCCAGCAAAAGAAGCAAGAGATCCAGAATCCACAATTGCATTGGATTTCCGTAATGAAGTTATTTTGCTTTCATAAGAATACCCAAACCGTCTATCTGAAATTAACTGCAATAGATCTGCAGAGCTTAGCACCTTTGATTGTTTTAAGGCCGATGAATTTTCTCCAAGTAGCTGCACTTTCCGGACAAATTCATGCCAATTTGAAGCCCTACAAAGAAATGGATAGAAAAGAGTTATAAGTAAAAGAGTTAAGGACAAAGAAAAAACTTGTCAAAACTCAGGTTATGTATATGAATAAACACTGCCAATGCAAAAAAATAAAATAAAAAAAGATTAATCCAATCTTTAACATAGCAGAAAGATTTTGAATATGATTCCGGACTAACAATTATGCATACCTGTTGAAGGATATCAAGTAAAGCAATCTGCATATCATTGTATTTCTGAGGAATTCTGCAATCATCTCGATAGCCATGATGGTATTTGATGTCTGTAACTTTTCAAGAGATCCGCTCTTTCCATTATACCTGTCAGGAACATCAATTTCCATCTCTTGAGACTTGATTAGCCACTGGGAGCTCGGGTCTTGGCTTAGCTCTAGTAAACCTTCATCGTTCAAGGATGCATCTACCAGTTGTGTCACCATCTTAAAGACAAATTCAACTACAAGTACACCAGGTTTGCTTGTTTCCAGATCAAATAATTCTGAAAGACGAAGAATGTTGGCTATGGAATTCATGTCGCTGTACAAATAAAAAGGAACATAAATTACCAAGAAAATAATCGTGCTAATGTAACTAACATACCAAAAAACAGTATATTGTATTCTCTGTTCTGCTTCTTCTGAGTAACAAGCTGAGCTTAAACAATGTTCACGGAAACAAACATTCAAGCATGTAATTTTCATGTCAAAGGACTCTTAATACGTTTAAGAACAAGTCTCAACAGAGCCAAACATCTAATGAAACAGTAGTGAGAAGTATGAAAAAACTCACTTCTCGTAGTGAGGTCCAGTAATATGATCTTTAATAGTGAACATATATCTCTTGAGAAGCTCCAGGTAAATCCTATAAGCAGCTAGTTGCGTAGACCGGTTTGTAACAACTCTGCAAAAACCCAACAATCACAAGAACATGAACAACATACAATAAGATTAAACGATTTATCACTTAAAAACCCTTATCAACTAAAGAATCCAAATCAAAGATCCATCGTAAAATCACAAAAAAATTCTAAACCTCCAAAACTTACAAGCCAAAATTGAGAAATCTCAAAACGAAATCATCAGTCTATAAAACCCTAGATTTCTGGAAAACAATGCCATGACAATAAACAAAAAAACAAGTACCTGTCAGAGAGCAGAGCAAGAACAACGTGAGGAGAAACAAGCTTCAAAGAGATAGCTCTATCAAGGAATTTCCAGAGAATAGGAACGTTATTGTCCCAACAAATGTACGAAACGAGAACCTCAGCAACCTCGGTCGAAGGAAGCTCAACGGCGAAGAATCTCAAGTTGGAGGATAACTGAGAAGCCCAAAGACGAGGATCCAAACAGTTTTGCTGAGCCGTTTTGGTCAACTCAATCACACGATCCGAGACGGTTCTCCGTCCGGAAATCACCATGATAATCGTTCAGTTTGTTAAGCTTAATCAACGAAACTCTTCGGAAGAAGAAGAAGAAGAAGAAGAGAGCGGTTAAAAGAAACAGGAACTCTCAGATTTGATTTGGCGAAAGAGATTACAAATGACTGAATAGTCCTCGTAAGAGAGAGACGACTAGTGCGTGTGAACGTCCCCAAACAAATTATGAGAAAGACGTCAAAAGAGTTCACATCTGCTCAAATCTCTACACTCCTTTTGTGAAAATTCTTTTAGATATGGGTTTATTGGAAGTTGGATTTTAATAGATTTGAATGAATTTAGAAATTTTTACAAATAATATATTATTTAATTTTTGAAATCTATATTCAAATCATATGTTAATTAAGTATTGATTTTGACTTCCATATTTAAATCATATCTTATTTAAATATTTTTTAATTTAAAAATCTAGTCTATTGATTTTCAAATTCACTTTTATTTGATTTTAAAATTTAAAAATTGTATATAGATTTAGAAATCCTTCCATCAAAATTCACCATCCAATAAATTCCCAACAAAACGAATTTATGGAAATCTTAATGGATTAAGGTTTTCAATTTTTAATTCATAAATTGTAAATAATGAAACTTTCTTGTTATAGTTCCTTAAGGAGTGGAATTTTTTTTTTTTTCAATTTAGTTCTATAGTTGATAATAGAACTAAAATTAGAGATTTACTATTCACTACTAGTCTACTACACATGTTATATATAACAAACAAAAAGAAGAAGAAATTTTCTAGATATCTTACAAAACAGTTTAGATCTCATAACATAATATCCCATGTATTTATTTAAAAGATAATTTCTCGCTATATATAATTAGACGCCAAGTTATTTTCAATTTAGTGGTTAAAATGATTCAGCTAATAATTCATGCCATATGTTTGATTCCATCCTACTACATTAGTAGATTAAAAAAAAGATTTTAGGGTGTAGGGTTTGAATTATGGATCGGATTTTGTCGCTCCAATTGTTGAAAAAAAAACATAATTAAACAATTCTATTTACAGGACTCTAAATTTTGAGATGAATAAATATTTTTGATTAAGTGGTTGAATGTCAGTTTTATAAATTTTTCTATCCGAATTTGATTTTAAATAATCGTCTTTATTTTAATAGGAATTTAAAAATTGACTATAACATTGCGGATCCAACTATTTGACAAAATAAATTTCAGATAAATATTGCAGATGTACAAACTTTTAATTTTGACTATTCGACGAGTGGGCATAATTACCAACAAAAAATAATTTTTTTTCATATTCAATCATTATTTAAACACTAATAAGTTTAGATGAGGTGAGTTACAAAGCCATGATTTGGAAGTACGACTTTTTTGGGGCAAATTTGCATGAAAGACTAAATGGAAGAAGAGCTTTTAGGTAATAATGCAAGAGTATTCCACTTTAGTCAAATATTTCTGCTTTGGTTATGAGTCTAATGGATAAACATTACCATTTGTTGCCACAAAGAAAAACATTTCCATTTTTTATTCATAATTAATATACCTAAATTTTCAACGCAAGCTTTAATTATAAAATTGATACTGATTAAGATATGTTAACAGCATTTCTTCCAATTTTTGTCATTTTGGCACCAATTTAAATGCAAAAATATTTCTTTAAAAGATGAAACACTCATCAATGACAGTTTGAATTGGTTAGGCATGAATGTAGTTTTAGGATTTGTTCTAGTGGGTTTCCAACAATTTATATTCAATAAAAAAAGAGTTAAAATGACTAATTTGCTAAGCTGTTGGATGAATGAAATATATATATATATATATATATATATATTTTCGGCTCTTGATCTCAAAATATTATGAACTTAAAAACCAAATTTCTTGCTATAAAAGAAAACTTTAGTTTGTTACAACTTTCTTTAGATTGAAGCAATATATAACATCGACCTATGAATTACGTTTTACTTTTTATAAATATAATCCATTTTGATATACAATTGTATGAGTTTGGTACATGAATCAATTTTCAATGTTTATTTGTGATACTAAGCATATACATACACTTTTAGTAGGTATATATATATTCCTAGATAAAAATTAGAAAGAAAGTACAAAAGATGCTGAACCTACGAAGTTGGTGAATTGAAGAACACGATTAATGATGAATGATGACCCACATGAATATCCAGCTTTTATATTCTCTTTAATGTATAAACAAATGTGACAAATATCATCTCTAGATCCAAAATTTGGTGTGTGTATCAGACAGGTATTAACTTAGATTCGAGTTTCTGTCTTTGACAATTTATAATTAACTCAACTAACCATAAATTAATACATCATCATTTAGAAAAAAGAAAAGACTAGGAACGTAAGTCTTGCGTAGGATTCCATGAGTAATATTCAAACTATAGAATAAAAGTGAAATATCTGTACTTTTTATAACCAAAAAATAAATAAAGAATAATATTGAGAGAAATCAAAATAAATAATTGGAGTAGTGGTTAGGAGTAGGTGGAGATGATGGTAGTGGAGGTTGAGGCGGTCCATCACAAATTCCAAATCGAAGATAAAGTCTTACCCTTCGCTTTAATCAATAGACATCTCCATTTGAGATGCATCATCTATCTCACTTTTGTCTTTTATTATTACATTTGAGATTTGAGATGCATCATCTATCTCACTAAGATGTAGAATATACGTGATTTCTGATAATGAAAACTGTTACAAAGATGAACTTAAACACTTAATTAAATACATTTTCTCATTTCTAGAGTTAAAAGAAAATTCACTATTTAAGTGATTCCCAATTTAAATTCACGAATTATATATAGAAAATTCCTTATGAAATTTCAGACTAATGTTCGAATCTATAAAATACCATATACTTTTATCAATTAAGATATTCATAGTAGTCGATCATGATTGAAATCGCAAGTACTATTGGTCTCTAAAACCAGTGACGAGTCATCCGACCACCACAAAACTATGGTTATTTTATAAAAAAGTATATATTCTATTAAATGTTTTTGCTTGTTGTAAAAGTATCATATGCATATACTTAAAGAATGAGAATTGCTGCAAAAGGAATAGTAAACTACTTAGTACATCTTAAAGGTCGAAGACTGATATATGACAGCTTACTAATCATAAATAAAACATGTTGGAGAAAAAGAAAACGAGATAAAAACTCAATTAATTCGTATGAAATAGTCAAATCTGTAAACCGTTTTGTAAACAAAGAAGATAAGTGGAGTAGAAATGGAACCCAAAAAACAAAAAGTCCCTTTATAATCAGTTAATTAAGACAATTGTTTGGTTGATGTCTCCTTCAAGAGAGAATCATATCTTGGTTGGTGAACACACACAAACAAATACACTAGTCAGTCACATAGTGGCTAATGTCTTTTGTTTTTTTTCAGTCCAGTTGTCTGAAAACGATGGCCTTTCTGGTTTTAGATTTAGACTGCGCACCTTCTCATCTTTACACCAATTTTCGTCTCTCTTTTTTGGTACTTTTTCCCTATCATCCAAGATTTCTCCATTGCGCTAATATGTACGTTACTATGATTTATTTATTTATTTACGTTTTTGTTACTATAAGATAATGAGAAGTTAGTTGGACCAAAAAAAGTCTGGATAACGAGAAAACTCAACTTCAAATGGTAGCATACATGGTTTGAATGTAAGTAGTTCCGGTATTTATAATTACTATAGAAACTGTTTTTTTATTTATAAAAGATGTTTCTGACTGAAATTGGATTCAACTTACTTGTATAAATTCACACGTGAAAAATTTGAGTTATATATCAGGTTTATCAATTCACTTAATGATTTAAAAACCAAATATATTATAAAAAATAATCTAATAAATTAACTATACAATCAATCCAAATTTTTTAATCCGTATATATTATTGTGATATAATCCGATAATTTATATTATTTTATATCCTAAATTTGGGGTGATTTGGATGGGATAGGTAATGAAGAATAATAAACAATGACTTGATATAAGAGAAGTTGGTTGGTCAAGTGGGAGGTTAAAAGAAATGTGAATAAAAAAAGTACAGCTAAGCCGCACCATATAATCTAAACATAATTATTATTGATGTTTCTCCTAAGCTATAGTTTTGTTGGTGGTGGTATGTTATTTAACTATTTTTACACTTTTTCGTCTGACATCTTCAACTCGACACGTATCTTGGCTTCTTGTGTCTAAAGTCATAATTTGCTGGCGACTATCTATCATCGTGTATTTCAGATAATAATTAAATAGTAAGTCCTAAACTTTTGCATTTATTGCTTTTGTGGTTATGTTTTGTATCAATATCATTGATGGCATTACAAACGTGCTTTTTTACTCTATTTACCAAACAGATATCATCACTGGAATATGTTTCTTGGGATAAACTAAGATGCTAAAATAGTAATTACGCAATGGAGAAGGATCACACAAGTGTTTGTGAGATGGATAACATAACATTCGTTGCTAAGTGGATATGCTACTGCCAGCTACTGCTACTACTACTACTATGGTTTTGGGCTAAGAAGAATGAACTGACTCATAAAGAATCTAACTTAAGAGCCCTTCTAGATTAGATAGCGGATTCATTCAAAAGTCCTCTTCAGTAGTGAATGAGTAGTTCTGAGTTCCTTCTTGGAGACTCGACATAACTGATGCTTTCTGGTACTCTCCCACTCTCTTCTCAAAGAAGTTTGTCTTTCCTCTGCAATTACAGTACCAAAACTCACTTAATCAATGAAGATACTACTGTTCTTGATCAGTTATCTTAGCATCATTATTATAAAGTTGTGAGAAACACAGCGTTATGTCAACTACTTACTGCAGAGATATGAACTCCATCCACTCAAATGGATTTTCTACTTTGTATCTCTTTTCACATCCCAAGGCAACCTACGGAATACAACACAGTCATGAGTTCGAATTATAAGATAAATCCATATTTCAAAATGTTGGAAGAGGGAAGAAAACAGTAGTTTCTTTTACCAGAAGACGGTCTGCGACAAATTGTATGTACTGACTCATGAGGTTTGAGTTCATTCCGATCAGGTCACATGGAAGAGCCTTGCAGACAAATTCTGTCTCAATTTCCACTGATTCATGAACAATCTGATAAACTTTCTCCAACGGAAGCTTCTTCTGCATCAAACTGTACAAAGTATGATAATGAGTGAATGGAAACATAGAGATTGCTCACAGAACCCAATGTGGCTGATTGTTATTCTTACCTGTACAAGAGACAAGCAAAGTCACAGTGGAGCCCCTCGTCTCTCGATATAAGCTCGTTTGAGAAGGTCAAACCTGGCATAAGACCCCTCTTCTTAAGCCAGAATATGGCACAGAAACTGTCCAAAACATATGTAACAATTATACACGAGAGCTGACATATATATTCCCTATGCATATAAATCGAACGACATAATAGCTGAAAAAATACCTTCCTGAAAAGAAGATTCCTTCAACGCATGCAAAAGCAACCAGCCTCACAGCAAACGACATAGGACTGCAGAAATGGCATAACACTGTCAGATAACATCTAGATTACCTTAATCACACGAAAAAAAATATTTTCAACCAAATAGAAGATAAATCTGAGCATATTAATTCACAACAACAATTGGATACCTTTGAATCCAATCTAAAGACCATTTTGCTTTCTTTGTAATACAAGGAATGGTCTCGATAGCATTGAACAACCTATCCTTCTCCACTGAGTCTTTTATATATGTCTCCAGAAGTAAACCGTACATCTCTGAAAATTGTCTTGAGTCAGTTTTACTCAGGCAATGATAGAGAGGAAAATTCAAAGATCATGATTCAGGTCATAGTCCTATCAAGGATATTTGCTTAAATCTAGGAAAAAACCAATCACTACCAAGCTCCTCAAAAATACTAGTTGCTTGGTCCTTAGATGGTTCATTTACTATACCTTGATTTAAGCCTTTGTTTTCTTCGTCACACCATGAATAAATGGAATGTAAGACACAGATTCTTATGTAATATCCCGAGTTTTGTAGCGAACCAAACTGAAAACGTTTGTAGGTTTGCACACAAAACATAAAGACTTTGTAAATTCTCCACTAACAAGGCCATACCCGAATGAATGTTCTCCATAGCGATTTGAAATCCATAGAAAGCACGAGCCTGAAAATGCAGAGAATTAACTGTGTCTCATATCAAACAGCAAGTGACAGCTTCAAGATATTACATTGCCACAGCATATAGAGTCAGCCATCAACAAAAAATTTTGCAGGCAGGTATTTATAAATTTCACTAAGTGAAATCCTCACCTCTGGAACTTGGACATCATTCAAGAATCTAGCAGCCAAATTCTCCAGAACAATCCCATCTGATGAGGCGAAAAAAGCTAGAACATGGCTGATAAAATGTTTCTCCGAGTCCGTCAACGCTTCCCATTGTTGCACATCCGCAGAAAGATCAACCTCTTCAGCTACAATCAGTTTATAGAAGTAAAAAATCCAGAACTACAGATGATGATACAAGTAGAAAGAAAAAAAAACACTAACAAATACGTAAATATGTCAGATTAACATCCTTTGAATCAGAACTACAAGCACCAAACACCTTATTTTTCACCAACCATTTCAAGTGATAATTTCATGAAGAACATTACAATCCTATACAACTAAAATAAGCTATGCGATTAACTTTCTTAACCAGATTGCATCCTCAAGCACCATTCAAATTCTAGAGCACAGAGAGACCATAACAACAAAATTTCTAAGAAAACAGAGGAGTTACCAGTCCAGAAACTGGCTTCAGCCTTCTTATACATCTCCCATATCGATATGTACTTAATGGGGAACATAGAGAATCTCTGGTTCTGTGGCACCAAAAGCGGCTCTTCGGATTCTTCTTCCTTCATGTCTCTTTTTTGGTCGTCCTTAAGCGAACCCATTCTCACTAAATTGTTCCTAGTCTCAATTCTGCTCCTTTTGAGGGTTTTTGAGGTGGAGAAACAGCGGATTAAATAGATTAGAAGAGTGAACAAAATGGAAAACCCTAAAACAAAAACCCTCGGTAACCGACAAGGAAGAAATGGACTATGTGGGTAGTTTTTTTTTTTTCTGGTCTGTGTGATCTTTTCGTCGGGATTTTCAATGCGGCGGTTGAGGAAGAGCACCACGTAAATTGTGTGTTAAATTCATTAATAAAAAAATTGAGAAATATTATTAATGTAATTGACTATGTTCATATCGCTTATTAATAAAACATTGGATTAGTTGGAAAAAATAGTTTGACAATTTTGATAAAATAATAAATCAATATGATTTATGTAAAATATAATTTTAGTAATATTATAAGTTCCTTTTTTGTCAAATAATATTATACGTTTTTTATTGTTACATTTAATATTACTTATAAGATACATAAACTGACAGAATAACAAAAGTTACCCATTTTTAATGGAAATAGTCATCACGATTAAACTCAAAGAAGCGCATCAGTGACCTCACGAACCAGATAGATGCGGCTCATTCAAATCCGGACGTTACAACAATTCAACTCAAGGATTTTCGTTCTCAATTAAGCCAAGCCTACTATGACGACGAAAAATATTGGAAAGATAAAAGTCGAAATCAATGGTTACATAACGGTGATCGTAACACTCGGTATTTTCACGCTGTTACTAAAAACAGATATGCCCATAATCGCCTTTTTCATATTGAGAAGACTGATGGCCATGTCGTGTATGGAAACCAGAATATAACAACTGAAGTTGTTCGTTATTTTACAGACCTGTTTACTAATGGAATAGCACCCGAATTGACAGATACATTATCATCTTTGCCTCAAGTCATAACTCCTTCCATGAATGCTATGCTTCTACAGCTTATTACACTGGAGGAAGTACGCACTGTAGTTTTTGATATAGGAGCAACCAAAGCACCGTGACCAGATGGTTTCACGGCTAGTTTTTACCAACATCACTGGGATATAGTGGTTCTACAATTATTAAAGAAGTATCAGAGTTTTTTGGAACCGGACACATGAAACCAAAATGGAACCATACGAATCTCTGCCTTATCCCCAAAGTACAGCAACCGCAAACAATGAAAGACTTTAGACTCATCAGCCTGTGTAATGTGTTGTATAAGGTAATATCAAAGATCATAGTTCAACGAGATAAACCTATACTTCCAGATTTAGTATCAGAACAACAAGCTGCTTTTATCTCGGGACGCAACATTCATGACAGCGTTGTTATAGCTCACGAGGTTCTTCATTCATTAAAGGTACGAAAACCTTGTTCTACGAATTATATGGCTGTTAAAACCGATATAAGCAAAGTTTATGATCAAGTAGAATGGAGATTTTAGAGGCGGTATTAACAAGAAAAGGCTTTGATTCACGATGGATATCTTTGATAATGCAATGTCTGCGCAGCGTGTCTTTCTCGGTTTTAATCAATGGGAGTCTGTATGGTAACTTCTCAGCGTCCCGGGGACTACGACAAGGTGATCCGTTATCACCGTATTTGTTCATCTTGTGCTATGACGTTTTGAGTTCTATGTTATTACGAGCAGAACTGTGTGGGAATATTCAGGGGGTTAAGATATCCACTCATGGACCATCGATATCATATGTCTTCTTTGCAGATGACTCCTTCTTTTTCATTAAAGCTGACGTTCAAAATAGTTTATATCTCCGACGTATATTTGATGAATACAAGGCTGCATCGGGTCAATTGATCAATTTGGAGAAGTCAAATATAAGATTTGGCCAACGTGTATATAATACAACAAGGAATAGGGTCATGAATTTTCTGCAAATCCGAACAATAATTTTTCTGAATTCTGATTTATTAAGTTGAATTTAGGTTTAATGGATCTTATGATGCATATTTATAGGAAGCTTTGAAAAAGCAGTAGTTTTGTTCATTGTGAATTGTAATTGATCTCTCCTTCGTGTTTTCATTTAAAAGGTTGGAATGTCATTGATCCTTTGGTGTTTTGTGTGTTTCCATTGAAGGTAGAAGATGAACAAACTACAAAAGAACATGAAGCCAAACGACAAGTATTGAGAAAGACAAAATTTGCATTGCTTGCGACAGTGTTATGGCTAGGGAATGTATCTTTCCGAGTTACAGACAATGAAAATCATGTGGAGGTGATAGTGGATGAAAGGTAGAGTCTACTGTCTTAAATTAACAAAAACTGTGTCGTGTTGATGCGAACTTATCATTTGGTTGTCATTTCTTACAGTTGTCACCAACGCTGCCATGTTAATGGGCTGCGACTCAGACGAGCTTATGGTGGTTTTGTCTACCCGTAAACTTCAAGTGGGTACGGATTGTATTGCTAAGAAACTGACATTGCGGCAGGTAACGCTAAACACTCAATATTCCTGATACTCTCTTCTAATATACATCGATCATTAGTAGGCCCGGCTCTAATATATGAGAGGCCCGGTGCAAAAAGAGTTAAAAAGGACCCTTTTATATTGAAATTTTTTACTTTAATCTCGTTTAGAGCCTTAATTTGTAAAAGGAAAAAAAAATTTTGTTCATGGGCCCTGTGCAAAAGCACTCTTTGTACATGCGAAGAGCCGGCCTTGATCATTAGGTGAACACTTGCTATACTGTTCTTATCTGCATGCAACTGACAAGAGAGATGCAATAGCAAAATACCCATATATGCTCAAGTTTTGTTTTATTTATCTCTCTTCTTTTTGAATCCTGCAATGATGATCTGTTCCTCCTTGGTTTTAAAATAATAGCTTCGAACAATTCTGTATTAACTATGCAAATGAAAGATTGCAACCACACTTTAACCGGCATTTATTTAAATTTGAACAAGAAGTAAGTTTTCTATTCATCTAAATGATATAGTATTGTGTGCTTTCGGCGTCGCTGCCTCATTCAATATTATATCTCTATTCAAGAATATAAAGAGGATGGAATTGATTAGACTAAGGTTTAATTTAAAGACAATCAAGAGTGCTTAAATTTAATTGAGAAGATATCTAATGCGTGCCATTCTTCTATTAGTTGTTCATTTTATTTTTCCTCTACAAGGAAAATGATGTATTTTTTTGCTCTAAAACTATAAGGACCTTTCCGCAAGTTTTACAAAATAGTCTCTTGCATATGTTTGCTTGTGCAGAAATCCATTGGGTTGTTGTCTCTACTAGATGAGGAGTCAAACTTTCCAAAAGCAATTGATTTGACGTTTGCTAACAAGCTCAAGCAACATTTGAAGACCAACTCATGCTTCAAAGGAGAAAGAGGTCGAGCCATCAAAGCCAAACAAGCATCTATGCGGTAAAAGAGAAGCCAAAACTGGTGGTGGGCCGCATCAAATCTCGATGAAAGAAGGAATATTAGTTGCTATACAAGTCTATATTAAAGTTAGGCATTATAATTAGGTTCTTATATATATATATCAAGACCAAAACTCTTAATTGGATTCAGCACATGTATCTTTTTATTTCTTATGCATTTAATTGAAAACCAAATTTTTTTTAAAAAAAGTTCCTCAAATCTCTATCCGAACGAGTTATTTCAATTTCTGTGACATTTAGGTCCAATAGAGTTTTGATTACTGTTTCTTTTACTTGGATGGTTCATAGAAATCTGAGTGACTCTTTTTAAGGTTATGTAATATTTTCTTTCAAGCTTTTTAAATATAAAATCAGTTAGAAAAAAAGGTATATATACTAAAAACAAAACAAATCTACCTATATAATTATTTATTTATTTTAATTTCGAAACATATTATGCTTTTACGTCAAAAAATTAATTAGTGAGAAAAAAATAAAATATCATTCTTTATTGTTGCACGGGTCATAATACTAGTTCGATATAATATGGCAAAGGTCATGTTTATTAAACGCACGTGGGGTTTGTAGGTGGATGATTAGATTCGCACGTGCTGATTTTTGCAATTTTAAAGACAGAGAGGCATTAAAACCGAGGGAGTGGAGGAGCCTTGTTTTTGGGTCGGCGACGGAAGAATGTCGGGTCATCAGTGCACTGCGAACCCGCCAACTCTGGATCCAAATAGCGGGTCGGGTCATGTCGAGAAATTCGGTAACCTCGATACTTATGTCACTGGTTCCACTCATTCAAAGCTTGCCGTTCTTCTTGTCTCTCATGTTTTCGGTGAGCCTTTTCATTCTCTTAACCCTCTGATCATGTGTTTAATGTTTACTCCAAATTTTTTGAATTTGGTCTGATTTGAGAATTCAAAATCTTCTTTCCTTACAGGTTATGAAACTCCAAACCTGAGGTACCATATCACACTCTTGTTAATTGCATATGAAACCGATGCTTTTTGCTAACTTTTAGAGAGTCTGTGGCTATAATTGTTAATTACATCAGTCTTTTATTTCAATTGTTGGTTTCAGTTGTTTAATGATATAAATAAAAATTTTCGTATGAAAGACTTGACCTGTTTATGAGTCTTCTTCTTGCGGAGGATCATCAAGAATGATGTAATTCTTGAACTTTTAGAGATGACAACTAGAATTCCATTTCAGGGTTTTGTGAAGTTACTGAAGATGTTTTGAGATTGAGATTCAGTAAAAGCTTTGCCAGTGTTCATAGTGTTGAATTAGTATCTAGCTTGATTTTTGTATAAGAAATATTTAGTTATGTTTCATCAAGACTTTCTAGTTTCATTTTTTGTTGTAACTTGTCATGGTTTTTGGTTATATTTCAATTCAGAAAACTTGCTGACAAGGTTGCAGAAGCTGGATTCTATGCTGTGGTTCCCGATTTCTTCCATGGAGATCCTTATAATCCTGAGAATCATGATCGACCACTTCCTATATGGATAAAAGATCATGGACAAGTAATTTTCTCTTCTTTTTATTGAATGTTCCATATTCAATTTTTCATCAAAAACGTAAATGAGAGTGGTCATGTTTTCCCATACCATTTCTGGAAGATTTAAGTGCAATATACCCTTATCATCAACGCCAAAAATGCCATCACTCTTTGTTGTTGATTGCGAAGTTAGGATCTAGATTTTAGCATGTTCTGCGTCACTAGCTGTATCTGAAACCATTCAGTGGAATTTGTAGGAGAAAGGGTTTGAGGAGTCAAAACCACTAGTGGAGGCCTTGAAGAACAAAGGCATGCTTGGTATAGGAGCAGTAGGGTTCTGTTGGGGTGGTGAGTTTGGTTTTCTTGTCCTGCATCATAGGCACAGTCGTAAAAAATTGATTTCTATGATACTTTGTGTTGACTAATAAGTGAACGATGGTCAATGGATGCAAGCTAACACAGGACTTGTTTATTTACTGTTGTGTGTTAATCTCAGCAAAAGTTGCAGTGGAACTGGCAAAGCAAAAGCTTGTTGACGCTACTGTTTTGTTACATCCTTCTCGAGTTACTGTGGATGATATCAAGGGTATTTAGATCTTTGTCATGTTCTAAACTTCTTATACAGCCACTCTATACTTTGTTATGACTCTCACATCTAATGACTGTAAATGAAGCAGAGGTGAACATTCCAATTGCTGTATTAGGAGCCGAATTCGATCAAGTAACCCCTCCAGAACTTGTGAGGCAGTTCGAAACAATTTTAGCTTCTAAACCTGAGGTGCTTTGCTCTGCTCAGACATATTTTACCGTTTCTTCACAAAATCAACGTTTCTAGTAGCTTATGTGTTTTTGTTGAAGTAATTAACTATTTCAGCTTCTATGTGTCTTCCAAGTAGATAGTCCTCACTTTTATACCCTCTCCAATCTTTAGGTGAAGAGTTTTGTGAAGATATTCCCTAAAGTGAAACATGGCTGGACTGTTAGGTACAGCGAGAATGATCCATCAGAAGTAGAAGCAGCAAAGGAAGCTCATAAGGACTTGCTCACGTGGCTCATCGACCATGTCAAGTGAGAACTTGGAACAACCATGGTTTTAGTTTGGACATAACAAGAGGTTGTCCAAAATCATGTCTACTAAGAATTATGGAGAGGATGTAATATATTAATAGTGGTAATAATAAAAGGCAAAAATGTGAGATTTAACACATTAGTCAAACACGAAACTTCGGTTATGATTGATTAATCAATATATTTATAATTAACTTTTAATTAAATTCTCAATTTAACTCTTTTGGTAAGTTCATTATTAAATAGACATTTTTCCCAATATTATAATGGGACAATAATATCAGAGACAGAATTATGACTGAGTAACTCCTGGCCTGCCTTTGTTTGTAGTAATATCTAATGACACGTCTCTTCTGCGTAACTTATGGCCCGCCTTACTTAATTCTTCACCTTCTCAAATAATAATTCTCATCAACTCTTCATTTCTCTTTAAATTTGTAACCAGATCCGAAGTTCTTCAAAAAAAGAAGATCCTATGGAAGATCCCACGACAAGATCTCCGTTGTTGGATGATCATGAAGGCCGAGGAAATGATAGAAGACATCAAAACTCATCAACTTGGGTACAAAAACTGATCAACTTGGAGGAGACAAAAGCTCAAATCATTTACTCGTTGCCAATGATACTCACCAATGTTTTCTACTATTGTATACCTTTAACCTCTGTCATGTTCGCTTCCCAACTTGGTCAACTCGAGCTCGCTAGTGCCACTTTAGCCAATTCTTGGGCCACCGTCAGCGGTTTTGCCTTCATGGTACCATTATTTTCTTATTCCTCAAGCTTCTTATTCAAGATTATACATGTCTCTTCATTTGGTTATTAGATTTTTTCTCTTTTTCTGGTTAACCCATTAGATTTTTGTTTGTTTTATATATATTGTTTGTATATAAGAGACACTAATGTAATGTTTCTTACAGACAGGGTTAAGTGGGGCACTTGAGACATTGTGTGGTCAAGGTTTTGGTGCAAAAAGCTACAGAATGTTGGGGATTCATCTACAATCATCTTGCATCGTCTCATTAGTCTTCACTATACTCATCTCCATCTTCTGGTTCTTCACAGAATCGGTTTTCGGACTTCTTAGACAAGATCCTAGCATCTCTAAACAAGCTGCACTTTATGTGAAGTACCAAGCTCCTGGTTTAATCGCTTATGGATTCTTACAAAACATTCTGAGATATTGCCAAACACAATCCGTTGTTACTCCGTTAGTCATCTTCTCATTGGTTCCCTTGGTGATTAATATTGGAACCGCCTATGTTCTGGTTGATTTATCAGGGCTTGGATTTATTGGTGCTCCGATAGCTACATCTATTTCATTGTGGATAGCTTTCCTTTCTCTCGCAGCTTATGTGATTTGTTCAGACAAGTTTAAGGAAACGTGGACAGGATTTTCGATGGAATCAATCCATTATGTCATACAGAACTTGAGATTAAGTATCCCTTCTGCTGCTATGGTATGGTAAGTCTGATTTATAGCCATTATAAACTACTAACTTCATATGTTCGTTACCAAGAACTTGTAGTAGCTAAGTGGTCTGTGTTAGTATTGTCGTTGTAGATCACAGAAAAATTATTATATTTGTTGATGCTTAAGAGACTATATTATTGCATCAGTTTGGAATATTGGGCGTTCGAGCTTCTTGTGATCTTGGCAGGAGTGATGCCAAATCCTGAAGTCAACACCTCGTTAGTAGCTATATGGTAAGTTTTTGTATCACTCTTTAGTATTTAGTTAATGAATAATTTATTTCACGTCAATAAAGATAAGAGAACTCATTGTGTGTAATGCTAAATTACTTCAGCGTCAACACTGAAGCGATTAGCTACATGTTAACATACGGACTTAGCGCAGCTGCAAGGTTTGTTCATCTCTTTAATCGTTTCAAAACACTTTATTATTCATATCTCATAGTGAATTTGATGATGTAATTAACAAATGTTTTGTAGTACACGTGTGTCCAACGAACTTGGAGCAGGAAATGTAAAGGGAGCACAAAAGGCGACATTTGTGTCCATTAAGTTGTCTTTAGTTCTTGCTTTTGGTGTAGTACTTGCTATACTCATAGGCCATGATGGTTGGGTTGGGTTATTCAGCAATAGTGTTGTGATTAAAGATGAGTTTGCATCATTGAGATTCTTTCTTGCTGCCTCTATAACTCTTGATTCAATCCAAGGTGTATTTTCAGGTAAATGATCCCAAGAAATCTTCCTATCTTTCGATTCATCGAGTGCGAAAATGACTTATTTGTGTCTTTGTTTGCAGGAGTTGCAAGAGGTTGTGGATGGCAACGCTTAGTCACAGTTATAAATTTGGGAACATTCTACCTAATTGGAATGCCGATTGCAGTTTTTTGTGGTTTCAAGTTGAAGTTATATGCTAAGGTAAATGCTTAAATAGCCTCTTATGAAATCGGCAAACTTAGATGATGTGTTTGGTTTAACACTGTCATATTGTTTTGGTGAAAACAGGGTTTGTGGATTGGTTTGATATGCGGCTTATTTTCACAATCTTCATCTCTCTTGCTTATGACAATTTTTCGGAAGTGGACAAAGCTGAATGCTACGGTTTGAATACAAGTTCCGTATTTCTAAGGTGATGCATTTCTTTTCTTAAGAAATTATGAAAAAAATTATCAATATTCTAAGAGAGTTGTCGATTATACTAGGAAGAACAAATTTTGTTGTTGTTGTTGCTAGTGTGCAAGTCGTTTTGCAGCTCTCGAGACCAATGTTAGTATTTTTTGGCTTCGACTCGAACATTTGATATCAAGGTTCTCATATTTGTCAACATATCGTAGAGGTCAAAATCTTGCGCCTTTGTAAAGACATGTCCGATCGATAACTCAAATCCAACTTCTTGAGACAACACGATTCTCTAAAATCAAATTTTGAAGAAGAAAACACCGTTATTCCTTTGTGATCGAGTCAAGTCATTGGAATAAGGAGAATCTGACTCTAATACCATATTGAAAGAAAACTTGAGATGAAAAGAACATATTCGTATTGATATTATATAGAAGCATATGAGCACAGGATATATAAGAAGATCTTGCTAATGTATTGTACATATCCTAAGAGAGTAAAACAAAATCCGTGATCTCTAATAAAGTGTCACAATGCTAAAATAATAACTTGTGTCAGTCAGGAAAATGACTTTCATATGTAAAGTGTGTTAGACAATGAAAAGCCGTGAGTGCATTGATGCCTATAGCTTTGTTTTTTCTTTAGCTGCACTCAACTTTGATTTTTGTATAATTTTATTAGATATTTATTCAAACTTTAACGAATCCAAACATAGAATATCTGCATAGCTCTAAAAGAATAATTAAAAACTCAAAAAATATAGCGAATTAAAGATATTAAAAAGAAAATAATATCTGGTCCATCACCATCAATGTGTGATTCACTTGCAAACTTATTATTAGCTGACTTTTCTATGATTAATTTTGTTTCCTATTTCTACATTAACCAAGAATGTCATTGAATTGAATATTCTAAACTCGATAAAACATGACCGAGTTGCTTTTGTGGTAGTCCAATTACCACGGGCTACCGAACTCTTTCAAATATATTTTACGGTGTTTAATATATATTCAGAATTCATTTTAAGTTCGGATTTCGTAAATTTCCCGAAAATTAATGGATAAGCAAAATTGACGAAATTAAGCCCATTTCAAAGTATTAATGTTAATGAATACACTAATATAAGTTGTTTGTACACTTCATATAGACGAATTAAATATAGTATGGTTCTCGAGGATAAGAACGAGACATATTGTAATACCGTCTAAGTAGTTCATACATGCGTACAACAATGCGTTTGCACATGAATCGTTAAGAAACCAATTACAAGTCCTCAAACTTGAGAAATAAGATGTGTAAACATCATTAAATATCTCTAATAGCATTTTCACAACAATTTGGTTCGGTTACGGTACAAGAATCCGATATTTTTACAATTAGTCTCTAATCAGTCACAATTTTTTGAGACTGAATTGCGACTCTCGAAAAATTGTGACTGATCTGAGACTGAGAAACTAGAGTCATAAATTTAGAGACTGATCAGCGACTGATAGACCCTTCAGTCGCAATTCAGTCTCAAAAAAATTAAGACTGATTAGAGACTAATTGTAAAAAATATCACCGAACAAAATTGTTGCGAAAATGCTATTAGAGATATTTAATGATGTTTACACATCTTATTTCTCAAGTTTGAGGACTTATAATTGGTTTCTTAACGATTCATGTGCAAACGCATTGTTGTACACATGTATGAACTACTTAGACGATATTACAATATGTCTCGTTCTTATCCTCGAGAACTATAATATATTTAATTTGTCTATATAAAGTGTACAAACAACTTATATTACTATATTCATTAACATTAATACTTTGAAATGAGCTTAATTTCGTCAATTTCGCTTATCCGTTAATTTTCAGGAAATTTACGAAACCCGAACTTAAAATAAACTCTGAATATATATTAAATACCGCAAGTTATACTCGAAAGAGTCCGGTAGCCCAGTGGTAACCGGGCTACCACAAAAGCTTCAAAACAGGGAGGTCATAGGTTCGAATCTCAGCTCCCATCTTTTTTAAAAATCCTTTTAGATCAGCGACTGTATAGCGACTGATTACAAAATCAGTCGCTATACAGTCACTGTTTTTGCCACACATTTATTTCGCGAAACCGTTTGTGCTTCGCGGTATTTATTGGCAAAAAATAGCGACTAAACAGAGACTGATTTCGCAGTCTCAGAAATTAGATAATAACCAGAACCCTCCTTCTTCCTCACTTCGAGACTGGTTTTCACTTTTTTTTCTTTCGATTTCTTCGGATTCTCACACTGAAAACGAGCGATTTTACACACAAAAGAAGCCCAATTAATGTCTCATTCGGGTAGATCAAGATTAGGAAAAGGAGGTGGAAGATTCGGGAGAAATCTTCAACACCAATTGCACCGGTCAACTTCTCCGGCGACTCCATCTTCTTCGGCAGCGAGATTGCCGGTGGTGCACACTCACGCCGGTGGTTCTAGGCCGGCCAATTTCTCAGACACATGGCCAAACGAAAACCCAACCGGTCAAGACATGGATGAAGCTTTTTCTTCACAACAAGACCATCAACCTCCTTAATTCACTCTAGAAGACCTTCTCCATGATGCAAAATGAGCAAGAGATCTTCCAAAGTTGGATCCATTTCCAAATCCGGATACAATTTGGTGAGATTTTTTTTTTTTGGATTTATATATATTCTAGGTCTATTAGTATAATTTTGGTTACATTATGTGGTAGATTAGGTTGATGGAATTTATAATTGGTAGATTAGGAATTTTAGTGGATATATATGAATTTTATGGAATTTATATGAATTTTATAGAATTTTAAAACTAATTATTATGATTTTGTTATGTATTTTTGGTAATTATAAAATATTATAGAATTTCTGTACAATTTTTAATAACCATAATAAATCTTTATGAAATTTTAGAAGTTGTTATGAATTTTTTACAATTTTGGTGAATTTTATGAATTTTGGTAAATTTTTAGAAGTTGTTATATGAATTTTGTTAAATTTTTATGAATTTTTAGAAGTTATGAATTTGTGATAATTTTTGTTAATGTCTATAAGATTTTTATGAATTTGTATGAATTTATATAATTTTAGTGTATTTATATGAATTTTATATAATGTTATTTGGAATTTTTATGAATTTTATTGTATTTTTTCAAGTTTGATCGAGACGAATTTAGTCAAATTTCTACACATATATCGAATTTCATCAGGAGCGGATACAAAGGTGTTTATCTAAGTCGGACCAATACTCCTCCAGATGTGCGAGACTAGTTTTTCGTTAAATTTGCGGTAAAAATAAGTTTTTTTTATCTAACTTTAATTCAATTACAATTTATATTTACTAATACATAATTTTTGTTTTCAAATTTTTTTTGTAGCAAACTTATTACTGGAACCCGGCTATTACTGAAACCGTTCAACAAGAGTTCGATCAAGTCGGTATCAAGAGGTTGAAGGGAATCACGACTCAGACTAAAAATGAGGGGAAATCTCCTAAGTGGATGAATGGGGATGTTTATGTGAAGCTCTGTAGGCATTGGGCTACTGAGGAGGCGCAAGCAAAGAGCAAGAAAACCCGGGAAGCTCGTTCTTCTGATCGTGACGGATGTAGACCTCATAAACATCTCTCGGGACAGAAGAGTTACTATCGCGTTCAATGTGAATTTGTAAGTATTTTTTAATTTATACATTTTGTTAAAGTCTCAAATTTATATTCAATGTTATTTCCCAGGGGAAAAAATATGAGCGACCAGCCATGATCAGCGAAGTCTTCATGGAAGCGCATACTGACCCAAAAACTAAGTGCTTCGTAGACCAGAAAGCGAAGAAAATTTCTGAGACATATGAGCAGAAGAAAAGTGAGTACATCCAATCCCAGAAGGACAGTAATACCAATCTATCAGACGCTGCTTCTCAGACGATCGAGCTCACTCCAAAGCAGGATAACGAGATTTTCTTTCAGGTATGTTTAAATTTTATTAGTTACATATTCTTATAATTTATATCTAATTTTAATCATTATTTGTTTTCAGTCTACTTTGCTTGACCATAGAGGGAACGTGTACGGACTCGGAAATCTTGGCAGGAGGTATGGCCATGACAAAAACAAAGGAAGCGCCAAGTCAACTAACGCTGACACAATTTCTAGCATGCAGCAGGAGCTGGCGTCTTACAAGGAATAAGTGCAGCAAGAGATGGCGAGTTACAGGGAAAACATGGCTTTTCTGAGGCATCAGAACCAGGAGATCGTACAGTACCTTCAGACAGCACTCCCTTCGTTCCCTGCTCACTTGACTTCCATGACTCCTCCTCCTCCATAACATGATGGTTCAGGGTCTTCTTCTATGCACGCACCTGCCGATCAATTTCCAGACCAACTATGATTTCATTTCGCTTTTAATATCATTTGAACTTTTTTATGTTTTCGCAGTACTCGATTCAATACAATTCGGTTTCAGTTTAATGTTTTATTTGTTTCCAAAAATCAAATTTTATCTAAAATTTTAATTTTAATAATTAAATAATCTAGAAACATAAAAAAAAACGTTTGAGACTAATTTGATACTAAATTTTGAGACTAATCCGCGACTGAAATTTTGAGACTACTCAGCTACTGAATTATTGAGACTAATCTGAGACTGCATTTTTGAGACTAATCAGAGATTGAATTATTGAGACTAATCTGCGAATGAATATTTGAGACTAATCAGCGATTGAATGTTTGAGACTAATCAGCGACTGAACTATTGAGACTAATCAGTGACTGAACTCTTGAGACTAATCAGCGACTGAATAATTGAGACTAAACAGCGTATGAACTTTGAGACTCATCTACGACTGAAAACAGAGACTAATCTGTGACTGAATCGTAGCGACTGACCACTTTGTCTCAGATGAGTCGCAAATACTACTAATTTCATTAGTCTCGAATCAGTCTCAATTTTGAGACTGATTATATCAGTTTTGATTCAGTCACAAAATTGTGACTAAACAGCGACTACATAAAATAACGACTAAAATTTTGCGACTGATTGTATTAGTCGCTGTTCAGTCTCATTCGTCATAACTAAGACTGATTTGAGACTGATCGTATAGTCTCAAATGACGAGTTTTCTTTTAGTGTTGATACCCACTTTTTACTTACATCTATTGATAAATCAATGAAAGTGGAAAAGTTCCAAACCTTCTACGTAGAGGGTTACGACAGTAACTACTGACAACAACCACTAAAAAAGGCACAACACAATCTCCAACATTAAAGGCAACAGAGATTACATAACAGCATGAAACTTAAGAACAAGAAGCAAATCGTCTCTCAGAATCAAAGAGGCAATATTTGATAACCTCATAGTTCATTTTTTGTATCTTAGATATGAAAAATGTTCATAGAGTTGTTTTCATATCTCCAAACTATTTGATAAACACATCATCTTAATTAGAAGAGTTATGAATAATATCTTTTATTTTTGGTAACCAATAAAGAATATATTTGCATTTTCAATACAAAAAAAAGAAAAAAAAGAATATGATTGTATGGTAGCTATTGCTTCAATTAATTTTGTTACAGCAAACAAACCAGCTTTAAAGCAGTATTGTTATCTTCAACCTTTACTAAGAAACTTATATGGAGATGATGATGGTAATATGGGTTTTTTTTTTTGCCTTTCATTTTGATGGGAGATGATAAGGTTATATCCGTTGTACTCACCACATGGTTGCTTTAAAGCATGATTCAATACCTTCTACCTTATACGGAAATGATGACTATGAAATGAGTCATTTTATTTATTTAATTATTATGATTTTCCGTGAGCTTTGGCTCTTTACTTCATCTATAAATATGGCTACTACACTTGTGAGTTCTCCTATTAACTCATCACTAGAGAAAATAAATTGTGCTTTAAGTTATTCAAAGGATTCAGACAAGGTGATGCTCGCTAGACAAACAGGGCTGAGCAGAGGCCAGGTAGTGCACTGTTACCTTTTTTGTGTTCATTCTTTCATCCATTTCGTTTTTGTTTATTTGTGTTCATGTTTCGTGGTGACCAGTTCATGACGACCGACATGACAAGAAGTGCTCGAACGTTTTCTAAGTATCTCCTACGAGCCCATAAGCGAATAAACCGGGGAATAGGTATTTCATATAGAGTGCAGCTTGCTTAGATGTTAGGATCTTGTCTGAGAAGTCCAAAAACCAGTTCTGTGAAGAACCATAAGATGGTAATGAGGATAGTGATTACAGAATGCTTGGGATTCATTTACAGTCACTACAAAAAAACAAGGCTAAATCCGACGACACATCTTGTCGGAAGCCGTCAGAATATTGGTTTTTCCGACGAAAACCGACAAAAACGGTTGTCGCCAAACTTTGGTCGGAAATCAAGATCCTGTCGGTTTTCGTCGGTCAAAATCGACAGACACCGACGACAATAATTTCGACGAGATAACCATCGAGCTCCGTCGGACAAGGTCGTCGGACGCCGTCAGATCCCATCCGTTAGTCTCGTTAGATCTCGTCAGTTCCCAGCCGTTAGATCTCGTCAGTTCCCAGCCGTCGGATCTCGTCGGATTTGGATCCAACTGTTTCCGACGGAAAATTATTTTTTTAATATATATTAATTTAAATAAAAATATATTAATTTATTTCGAAAATAATTAAAAATAATAATGAATAATTTCGAAAATATATTTTTAGTATTAAATTTGTTTTTAATAAATGTGATTTGATACAAAATATAGTACGGTGAAACTAAATCCCCAGGTTCTGGGTCTCGCTATCCGATGTGAAGGATTGAGGAGTGTCAAACATCCGCAGGAGCTTGGCAATCTGAGGGTCACTCCTCGCTTGCCTCTTCTCAGTCTGGTGGAGTCTCTCCTCCAATTGTGTGCTTCTCTCCCGGAGATCCATCAGCTCACCACGCTCGCGCTGACTAAGACCCAACCCCTAACTCAGGTCAACATGTGCCGGCAAACCATCGGCAGTGACTATCTTCCCGAGTCCAAAACATCGTCCCTTCGAGACAGGAGTTTCCTACAAAATAAAAAAAATACTTAGATGGTTATCAATATAATTTTACACAATCTAAAAAAGTAAATTATTGGATTAAATGAATACCTCAACGACGATGCGGTTGATGTCTTCCCGAGAGAGCTCAACAAGACCCCCTTCCTCCTGAGTGCATTGGGTTAGGAGCTCTTCTTTCCTCTGCTCGACCCGCTCCACCACCTCCAACACCTTCGGGTTCTCGATCGATCTAGTCTTCTTGGTGGTGTGACATTTCTTCACAAGACTAAGCCAATCTGGTATGCACCCATCTTTAATAGTCTACAAAACCAGAAACATTGTTACACATATATTAAATGAAATACTTATATTTTAAATTGAAACTTACCATATCGTCCTCGACGCGCTCAAATGTATGGGAGCCGGCATTGTGTGTTCTTTTTGTTCCTCTCGGATAGCTTCTTCGTTGCCGGAAGACTCCAATACTCAACAAATGCCGGGTATATCTCCGCCGGGCAACTGGTGGGTACCATTGTAGGATCTCTCTCCCACGAGAGCTTCCACTGATAAACATGGTTGCTGTAGGAAGTACTACACTACTCCTCAAACTTCTGGCGGACTTGAGGTGTGTGATGGATAGCCTAGTTGAAATGTTGCTGTTAATTTTAAAAAATTAGTAAAAATATTTAATAATTGAAAATGTACAGTTATCGTAAAAAAAATAGTTGTTAATCGCGAAAGATTTGAACCACTGCTCCCTTAAGTCCAAAGGGAACTTGCTGAATGTTGGATGCGCTACCCAGAGCTGTGTCTATATCATGACCTTCACTAACGAAAGAATCTTACCCTCGACGCGAATCTAAAACTGAGAAAAGTAAGTTATAATTATTTATAGTTAAATTCAATTATATAACTTAGGTGTAGTAATTACTATGTCACATTGTTTCCCCGAGTAGGATTGAGAACCCTCAGATGGCCATGATTCGGACGCGTCAATATCTCCTCAATCGTCACATGCATTGGTGGTTGTGGCTCTGGCTGTGGCTTCGGCATACGAGGTGGACTCTGATGCACACTAGGCGTGTCATCAGAATCGTGATCCCGTGATGATCCAGGACATGATGATCCAAGGTGTGATCGCTGAAAATCGTCGTACGACGTCTTGATAAGATATAAAAATATAAAAATTAATTTTACATAACATATAAATTAATTTTACAAAATAAATTATTAATTTCACAAATATATGAAAATATATATATATATATATATCCTAATAATTAAGTTTACAAAATATATAAATTAATTTTACAAAATACACAAAAAATATTGAATTTTAATATAAACTCTAATATATTTTATGTTATATAACAAATAAATTTACAAAACATATAAGTTTACAAAATAATGAAATTTATTTTATATCATATACATATAAAATATATTTTCAGTCAAACATATTTGTTCATTTAATGGTACATATATTCATATATAATTTCCATAACTTTGTAATTATATAAAAATTATTTTAGAAATTAATTGATTTAATTAAAAATAATTGATTAATTTTTTAAAAAATCTTGTGACGAAAAAAAGAATAAATAAGGAAAAAAAAAAGTATTCTTCGTGGATGAAGAACATTTTGAGCAATTTGCACCCAAAACCTACAAAATCATCACAATCTAAGCGAAATTTGACAATTTCCTAACTAGATTCAACCTAATATTAGAGTTATATATCCTAATTCGTCCATTCCATAACCAATTTCTAAATCAAACTCATTTCAAAAAATGAAATTGAGAAAAATATGAAAAGTTTACATGATTTTGTGTGGGATGAGGTGATTTGGTGGTGATTCCGCCGGTGTAGAGGTGTTTTCGTGGCGACGAAACCTGTGAAATGGACGAAAATTTGAGAGAGTTTTGGGTGAGATCGAAGGTGAGGAAGAGAGAAATGTTTTGGTAAAATGAACTTATATCATGGGCCATCGGGATATACATTCCTTGGTTCCTAGACAATGTCGAGATATACTGATTGGAAATATTTTCATGCCTTTGCGTCTGAAGGGTGCATTATCTTACTGCATGCCATCTCATTGGACCTGCTGTGCGTTCTAATTGATATAACCTTTTCAGCCTGTCTGCTAAAAGCAAATACCACATCCTCTTGTATGGCACCCGAGTCCTCCCACTAGTATCGTGGAATCAAGGTTTACGATAAAAACGACAACGAATCTCGTCTGAATCCTGTCTCCAGAAGAGCATGCAATTGTCTACACAAACATCTATCATTTGATACGGTAATCCAAGCCCCAAAACCAATTTCTGGATTTCGTTGTACGATGTCGCGTACGTGTTATCAGGCGGAAGACATTTCTTGAAATGACCAGTCAATGCATCGACGCAGCTCTCCGGTAAATTGTAGTCTGTTTTGATATTCATCAATTCAGCTGCGATCAACAATGGTGACACTTCATCACTGTAACCACTATACATTGACTTCTTCACTGCATCTACCATACTAAAGAAATTCCGAGCATCGAGATTTGGTTCTTCGCCCCTTTTTCTAGCCTCAATAAATACTGGAACATCCTCCCTAAATGCATCGTTGACCATTTGAAAAGTACCGTCAATGTTCTGCACTGGGACTGTTGTTTCCAAACCTCAACCACCTAATCCGCTATTGCCAAGATTGACATCTACTTCATCATCTACCAGGTTACCTAATTCCTCACCTATATCAGTATTACCAGCTCCGCTATAACTACCAAAGTTAACATTCCAATTATCTTCTCCATGCGAATACCATATTTTGTAACCAGGAAAAAAACTTCTCCGGTACAGATAACTCCAGACAGTTTTAACAAGAATGTATTTCATATTCTGGCATTTTATACAAGGAGAATACATCTTACTGGTTTCGAGTGGTAGACTCTGATACGCTGTAAATTCCATAAATGTCTCCATTGTTTCATCGATATGTGGTCCGTCCATCCAAGATCAGAAATTCGAGTTTGACATTGTATAATTTGAGAGGGATAAGGAAGAATGTGAAGGAGAGAAATGGAACTCGTTTTGATTTATAGAAGAAATAATCCAACAGCATCCGACGGACACCTACGACTACCTAATAATTGGTTAAAACGGTGACGTCTCATGCAAAACATGTTGTAACCACTTTCATAGGACGCCGTAGGTTCCCATCGGATATTTTCGAAAAATTTTAAAAAAAACAATTACAAAACCTGTCGGTTCTTGTCGAAAACAAACCCGACGGGTTTATTTTCTAATTTTAAAAAAATTTAAAAAAATTACAAATCCCGTCAGTTCTCGTCGGAAAATGGCCCGACGGAAACCAACATGTTTGATTGTTCGATTTATTAAAAAAAACAAAAAAAATTGTAAATCTCGTCGGTTCTCGTCAGAAAATGGTCCGACGGAAACCGACGGGTTTGATTGTTTGATTTATTAAAATAAAAAAATTGCAAATTTTCCGTTTAAAATAAAAAAAAATATATAAAAAAACATAACTAAGGGAGATATAAAGGGAAGGAGAAGCTAAGAAAAAGCTTGGCTTCTTCTGAATTTGTTTGAATCAGTTAATTTTACCAAAACTAGTTCTCTGGTATATCACTATTTTTTACTCAATCAAAGAGAAAAACGAGCTAACATATAAGCCAATTTGACATTATAGTTTTTGAAGTGATTTATTATGTAACTAGATGATGGTCCCGTGCTATGCACGGAATACTTTTAGTGAAAATAATTATACATATTTATATTTATATATAAGTATATCTAATATATATTTTTGTAGGGATTACAAAAATTAATTTTTAATGGATGTTGTATTTTTCTATTTGATTTGCTCCAAAACTTTACACATATCCAAAATTTTAGATTGAATTAAAGCAAATACCGCATCGAATCGGATCTTACGGATATTTTGCCGACCCTTACCCTGAGTAGCCAAGTTTAACACTATAATTGATCCTTGGAACTGCAACTCAGTTTGGCTCGGAAGTCTATCAACGAGGAAGTCTTTGTTCCATACCCTGAAAGATTGATTAAACAATGTGAAGAAGAGCATGCATGACCGCAAGCAGACACGACACGCCGGGTTCAGCCAAACCGGAGCTTCTTTCACACGAAAAGGTTTTGAGAAATGTCCTAGTGGACACACCCTGTTCACCAAGGTAAGAGGAGAGAGTTTTAATTGACAGTCTTTATGTCGATGATCTTATCTACACGTTGAATTGACAAAGATATGTGTTGAATAATTGAAGGAATCAATGATTTTGGAGTTTGAAATGTCTTATTCGGTGAGATGAATAACTTTCTAGGTGTCGAAGTAAAGCAGTCTGTCGATGGGATTACTATTGTTAAAGGAGATATGCAAGAGAGGTGTTGACAAGGTTTGAAATGGATAACAACAATGCAGTAAGAAACGAGTGTACCAGTTCTAAGCTGCATAAAGATGAGAGAGGCAATGTAGTTGACATCATGATCTCATGTATAGTGTCTGCTTGATAAGCAGGTACATCGCCAGTTGGCTTGCAGTAAACAACGTTTAATGTATAGAAGGGGTGATTAGGGGGTTGGGACAGTGATTAGGTGGTTTGGACAGTCAAAAACTTTTTAAATCAATCTCCAAACAAAAAATATTTTTATCAAAATAATATGTTTTGTGAATTTAACCTAAAACGGTAGTGCATAAAATTATAAATTATTTACTTTCTAATTACTAAAAATATGTTTGTATTATTTTTCAAATTTTTAGAATTTGTTTTTCAAAAGAAAACTCTAAATTGAGTTTAAAAATTTTTTGTTTCTAAATTGATTAATATATTATCTGTATACTATATATGGTAATTTATTATACATAATATATTATTTACTTTGAAACCGTCTAACACTAGGCTTTCTTGGCTAAAAGTCATGCGCCTAACATTTTAAACAAAATAGTTAAACATTGAATCTTGGTCTTATAATATAATTAAGTGCCTAACCTATAAACTAGCGTGAGATCTCCTATCGTGTTTCCCTCGTGTTTGTAGAAAGAGGTTGGGTGCGATCTCCTCTGAAATAAACTAATGGCTCTTAGTTGTACATTCAATCCCTATTTAATTCTTCTCCTTTTTCAGAAATCAAAAATCTTTCTCGTCAACTCCTAAACAAATTTAAAGTCCTCAAAGATACAATGGCTGATTCTGATTCTACAACGAATGACCATGAAGTTGAAGATAAAGGAAACCAAAACTCATCAACTTGGGTTCAAAAACTGATCGACGTAAAAGAAGCAAAGACTCAAACTATTTACTCTCTGCCAATGATATTCACTAATCTGTTCTACTATTGTATACCTTTAACCTCTGTCATGTTCGCTTCTAAACTTGGCCACCTCGAGCTCGCTGGTGCCACTCTGGCCAATTCTTGGGCCACTGTCACTGGTTATGCCTTCATGGTATTACTATTGAGCTTGTCTTCTTTTCATTTCTGACTTGCATAAGTTACAAATGTTTTTCAACTTTTAGATAGGGTTAAGTGGAGCACTTGAGACTTTGTGTGGACAAGGCTTTGGTGCAAAAAACTACAGAATGCTTGGGATTCATCTACAGTCATCTTGCATTGTCTCATTAGTCTTCACTATCCTCATCACCATCTTATGGCTCTTCACAGAATGGGTTTTGGGACTTCTCAGACAAGATTCTAGTAGTATCTCTAAACAAGCTGCACTCTATATAAAGTACCTAGTCCCCGGATTATTCGCTTATGGGTTCCTACAAAACATTCTTAGATTTTGCCAAACACAATCCATCATTACTCCACTAGTTGTCTTCTCATTGGCTCCCTTGGTGATTAATATTGGTACTACGTATGCTCTGGTTCATTTAGCTGGGCTTGGGTTCGTTGGTGCTCCAATAGCTACATCTATTTCATTGTGGATAGCTCTTCTTTCTCTGGGGACTTATGTGATTTGTTCAGAAAAGTTTAAGAACACATGGACTGGATTTTCTTTGGAATCATTTCGTTATGTTGTACTAAACTTGACATTAAGCATCCCGTCAGCTGCAATGGTATGGTAAGTCAGATCAAATACTTACTTTATATGTTTGTTGACACATCTGACGCCTATTAGTTTTTGTTAGTATCCGTCTTCAAATTCGCATATTGCATGTTGTTAACAAAAAACTTTGAATGCTTATTGAAGCTGAATAAGAGACTATATTGTTGCAACAGTTTAGAATATTGGGCGTTCGAGCTTCTAGTATTATTGGCAGGATTGATGCCAAATCCGGAAATCACGACCTCTTTGTTAGCTATATGGCAAGTTGTTTATCTATCACTGCTATTAGTAATCTATGTTTTATCTTGCAACAACAAAAGTAGCTTATTGTTTCCAATGTTTAACTAATTCAGCGTCAACACAGAAGCGATTAGCTACATGTTAACATTTGGACTTAGTGCAGCTGCAAGGTTTGCTTATCTCATCAATCATTTCATTATACTTTTGTATTAGTCTCATAGTGTTATTGTATAACAATTAAAAACTTTGTAGTACGCGTGTGTCCAACGAACTTGGAGCAGGAAATGTAAAAGGAGCAAAGAAAGCTACTTCTGTGTCCATTAAGTTGTCTTTAGTTCTTGCTTTTGGTGTAGTGCTTGCTATACTTATAGGCCATGATGGTTGGGTTGGGTTATTCAGCAAAAGTCTTGTGATCAAAGAGCAATTTGCATCAATGAGGTTTTTTCTTGCAGCCTCTATAACACTTGATTCAATTCAAGGTGTTTTATCAGGTAATTAAAGATCCAAGAAATCTTCTTATTTTCGAATCATCGAGTCATTTTTGAGTTTATAAACAGGAGTTGCAAGAGGATGTGGATGGCAACGCTTGGTCACGCTAATAAATTTGGGAACATTCTACTTTATTGGAATGCCGATTTCAGCCATTTGTGGTTTCAAGTTGAAGCTTTATGCCAAGGTGAATAATGCTCGACTCTCTTATGAAATTGGTAAAGTTTTCTGTTATTGTTAATTAGTGGTTTGATTCAACAATAACATGGTATTGTTTTGATGAAAACAGGGTTTGTGGATTGGTCTTATATGTGGGATGTTTTGCCAATCTTCATCTCTCTTGCTTATGACAATTTTCCGGAAGTGGACAAAGCTCAATGCTACGGTCTGAAAACTATGACGTGTAGGAAGATTGTATCCCAGAAACTTAGTATTAAGTAAACGTCAAAGAATTATTGGTCGTGGTAGTTTTCGAACCAGAGGATAAAGAGCACTTGGAGTGAAGAAGATGCACAAATTGTCCAGAGCACACACATTTTTATAGAATGAAATCATTTGTGAAACCATATAGTTAAAGCCAACAACAATGACCTACGATGAAAAACAATTTTAAAAAGCTTCTATCTTTGAATCAGTATATGTAGCACTTCATCCAATTCCAAACTCATCACTGGAACTATTTGCTGTTTTTAAAGAAGCTACGTTCTCACCTGCGTATTAATCCATCAAAGACTTTGCTCGATGCGATACTACTACGTTCCACCGTCACTGTGGCCTTTGTAACTACTGACATGTCAGCTGTCACTGTGGCCATTGTAACTTCTGACATGTTACCTGTCATTGTGGCCTTCGTATCTCCTGACATGTCACTTGTCTCGCTTTCCTTCTGGCTTGAACAACCAGGAATAGAAGCGTTAATGGGTCTTGCCAGAGAAGTCGAGGCTTCACTTTGAGGATTGGACTCAGAAGATGACGGTAGTAAATCCTGACTGCATGTTGCTGGACTGGAAGCAGAATCGGTCTCTGATTAGTTTGCTCGAGTTGAAGTTGATTCTTCCCTGGAAGAAAGGCATTGAGTTGCAGTTAAAAAAGCAGAGCTGCCATTAACTCTCGTCTCAGAAGGTTCATTGTTCTGTTGACTTTGCACTTCCAAGTCTTTCAAAGATTCCATCACCGCTTTCATAAGCATCTGAAACAAGTAATAAGAGTATGAGAACATCAATACGACGTAGACGTATCAAAAAGTTTTTTGGTCTCACCCTCTCTTCTTCCTCTGCATTAGATGGGAAGTCTGTCATATCGTCCATGTGATACTCCATATATTGATCGTCATCTAAAGCCATCCTAAGGTGAGGAGGGCATTGATCACCATTGGACAAATCAAAGCTTATCATATCAGGAGATGAATTGTCGCCTCCATCATGATCCTCTTTTTCCTGAAACGAAATCATTATGCCACATCAGGAAGTTCCACCTGTCTCTTTTATTTCTTTTTCTTTTGTACTTTACACGAGTTGCAGTTCCAAAAGCAGAGCTGCCATGAAATCTCTTCTCAGAAGGTTCTTTTTCCTGTTGGCTTTGCACTTCCAAGTCTTTCACAGATTCTATCACCGCTTTCATAAGCAACTGAAACAAATAATAAGAGTATGAGAACATCAATACAATATAAACATATTAAATAGCTTTCGGTCTCACCCTCTCTTCTGGGAAATCTGCCATATCGTCCATGTGATACTCCATTATCCACATATTGATCGTCATCTAAAGCCATCCAAAGGTGAGGACATTGGATCGCCATTTGACAAATGGCCATTTCATGAATGTTTTTTATTGAATGGCCATTGCATGATCAAACAACCATATAACTTACATGGTGACCATTGATTCGCAAAAATGTTAAGTTGACTTGTCGTCAACCTTTTGGTCACTTTTTTAATCATCAGAAGTTAACATATAGTTTTCCAAGTCTTCTTTGATATGCAAATCCAACTCTTTCAGCAGTTCATAAACCGGCTCTTTCTCAGGATGCAAATTATCATCTGCCACAAATCTGTGGATCTTTTTTCTAATCTCAATCAGACTCTCGGCCTGTCCTTTCTTAATGCCTCTCTGCTTCACTGAATTTCTCAATTTTTCCATATTCTCCCATTCTCCCTTGACCCCATACATATTCGACACCAACATGTAATAACCAGCATGATTAGATTCCAATTCAAAAAGCTTCTTTGCAACAGTTTCTGCCATCTCATCATTTTGATGAATCCTACATGCGCCTAACAGAGTACCCAGGATTTTAGGTGTAGGTGAGTAAGGCATCCGCTTTGTAATTTCAATGGCAGTATCTAGTTCTCCTACACGACCAAGAAGATCAACCAATACGGCATAGTGTTCTAAATTAGGAACAAGTCTATATTCATCCACCATTAACCTAAATATTCTCAACCCCTCGTTAATCAAACCTGCGTGACTACAGGCAGATAATATCGCAAGACATGTCACTTGATTAGGCTCAACTTCGGAGCTCTTGACCATGTGATTAAATATTTCAAGTGCTTTAGTGCCCTCCCCATGGATTCCATAAGCAGTGATCAAAGATGTCCAAACCACAGTGTCCTTCACAGCAACCTCATCGAATACTTTAGACGCATTGCTTAGACTCCCACATCTCGAGTAAAGCTCTACAAGAGAAGCTCCAATGAACTGGTTACTGTCAAATCCATATTTGATCACATAACTATGAAAACATTCAGCTTGTTCGAGAAAACCTAATTCCGAACATGACCCGAGAACCTTCACCATAAGAATAGCATCAGGCCTGGTAATATTTTCCAGCAGCATCATGGAAAACTCCTCAATCGATCTGGGAGCCATCCCATTAAATGTAAAGCCGCTTATCAAAGCAACCCAAGAAACCACATCTTTGTTTGGTATCCTGGAGAAAACAGCATAAGCCTCTTCAGGGGAGAAACACTTCATATACATATCAACTAGAGCAGTGGAGACTTTCACTTCTGTCTCTAAACCTTTCCTAACTGCTAATTCATGAGTCTTCCTACCTTGCTCTAAATCATGAGCAGATGCACAAGCTTGTAAAACACTGAGCATGGTAGCTACACTAGGTTCTGTTCCATTATCCATCATTTCATCGAAGACACGCAATGCTTGGATAGCAGCTCCATTTTGAACGTAGCAAGCAATCACTGTGCTCCAGGATATAACATCTCTCTCTGTCATCATCTTAAACAAATTAACCGCGTTTTTGAAACCTCCTGACTTGGCATAACAATTCAATAGTGAATTAACTAAAGACAAATCCGTTGCAAATCCTCTCCTCATTACAAAACCATGCACACATCTCCCAAGCCTTGAATTTGACAGTTTTGTACATGCAGAAACTAATGTGATTAAAGTTACCCGATCAGGAGTGACATCCGAAGCCATGGCCATTCTCCTGAAAAAATTTACTGCCTGATAGGAAAACCCGTTTTTCTCAAACCCAGAAACCATAGAAGACCATGTCACTATATCCGGCTTCTCCAACTCATCAAAGACCCTCAAAGCTTCGGTCATTCTCCCACATTTCACATACATATATATCAGAGAAGATCCAACATAAAGGTCAGACCCAAAAGTGACATCTTTCTTCACGAACCCATGAATCAGTTCTCCATACTTAACTTCCCGCAACTCCCCGCAGGCCTTGAGAGCAACTGGAAGCGTGAAATTATCAGGCTTTTCTTCAGCGCGAACCATTTGAATAAACTGAAACAAAACGTCCTCCCATTTTTTTTCTCTAGATAAACTCTTGAGAAGAGTATTCCACTGGTATAAGCTTCTCTTCGTCATTTCGTCGAACACTTGGTGCGCATTCAAGGACGAAGATAACTTACGGTAAAATCCCATCAAATCTCAGTATAAGCCATCAGAGGAAAATACCTATTTGCTTTCCACAGGTTTGGGCAACTCAGATCACTTTAAAATAGTTAATTAAGCATGCTGTGTCATATCTGCAGTTTGGAAAATTTGGTGGACTTGTGATAATTCATGTGGGTATTGAATATGTTTGCAGTTTTTGATGAAAATACCGAAAGTGGACAAAGCTAAATGCTACGGTTTGAAAAGAATAACTGATCTTCATATTTTTTGCAACAAGAGGATAAAGAGCACTAGGAATGAAGATAATGCACAAACTGTCTAGAGCACACAAATCATTTTTATAAAATGAAATCAATATGTGGAACCATTGGGCTAAAGCCAACAACAATAACCTAAGATGAAAAAATATTTTAAAAAGCTTCTATTTTTGAGCCAATATATATAACATTTACTTCATCCAATTCCAAAACCAAACTCATAACTGGAATTATTTGCTGTTTTTGAAGAAGTTACGATCCCACCTGCGTATTAATCCGTCTAAGACTTTTCCCGGTGCGCTGCTACTACGTTCCACCGTCACTGTGGCCTTTGTAACTCCTGACATGTCACCTGTCACTGTGGCCTTTGTATCTCTTGATATATCACTTCTCTTGTTTTCCTTCTGGCTAGAACAGCCAGGAACGGAAGCGTTATTTGGTCTCGCCAGAGAAATCGAGGACTCACTTGGAGGATTGGACTCAGAAGATGACGGTACTAAATCCTGATTGCATGGTGCTGAACTGGAAGCAGAATCAGTCTCTGATTGGTTTGCTCGAGTTGAAGTTGATTCTTCCTTGGAAGAAAGGCATGGAGTTGCAGTTAAAATAGCAGAGCTGCCATGAACTCCCGTCTCAGAAGGTTCTTTTTTCTGTTGACTTTGCACTTCCAAGTCTTTCAAAGATTCCATCACCGCTTTCATAAGCATCTGAAACAAGTAATAAGAGTATGAGAACATCAATATGACGTAGACATATTAAAAAGTCTTTTGGTCTCACCCTCTCTTCTTCCTCTGCATTAGATGGGAAATCTGCCATATCGTCCATGTGATACTCCATATATTGATCGTCATCTAAAGCCATCCTAAGGTGAGGAGGGCATTGATCACCATTGGACAAATCAAAGCTTATCATATCAGGAGATGAATTGTCGCCTCCATCATGATCCTCTTTTTCCTGAAACGAAATCATTATGCCACATCAGGAAGTTCCACCGTCTCTTTTATTTCTTTTTCTTTTGTACTCTACACGACTATAAGCTGGTCAATGTGGCACTTGTATCTCTACCCTTTTTGATTGAATGACCATTGCATGATCATATTACCACATACTTTACATGGTAACCATAGACACAGAACAAGAAAAGCAGACTAAAAAAGGAAGAGAACTGATTTTCTACCTTAGTTCCTGATGGAGAACCGTTAGCTGTGACATTAGAAGGAACCTGAAGAAAGTAATAAAAACCATCAGAACTACGACAGAGAGCTTAAAAGTGTAACTTATAGCCTAGAAGGATATAAATTTTCGAGATAGCAAGTGAACCAAGCATCTTCCATCAGATAGATATTGGCTTCCTAAATTTTTGCACTAAATGCATATGAAAATTGAATGATCGGAATGCTAGGGGAGCAATTGATTGCTTATTCAAACCATTGTTACAGGATGTAAGAATAATGGAAATCCAACATCCAAAACCTATGCATTATATGTCTTGAGTAAACAGTATTGGACAAATCATTAGTAAGACAGAGATTAGTTAAGAATTACTGACATCTGTGCGACTCATGGGTCGTTTCTTGCGGACTTCATTGATTGCCTCAGAGATGCTTCCCGCGGCTAAACCTGAATATTGGCAAAATATGTTGGCTGTGAGCACAATTAAAACTTGCTCAAGCTTAAGAGGAAAACTAGTATGACTCACTTTTCTGTACTGAGGATTGTGGGATATTCATGTCATGCATAGTGCCCCAACTGCCCTGAACATGTAATAGACAACATTATTAGCATTTCTCGATGCAGAGACAAATATATATATATATATATATATATTGATGTGTGTCACAGTTGCATTACCTTTGCAAAATAATCATCCAATGGGTCATAAAATGTCGGCCCAACGACCTCTGGAGGTTGAAGGACGTTATGAAAAAAGATATTTACAGAATCAAAATAGAATGGAGGCCTTGGGGAGTTATGGTCTCCCTCAAATTTGATGATATTTTTGTCACCCTACGAAAATTGTAAGCCAGATGTTAATACCGAAGCACATAGAAACTAGCAGAAGATGAACATGCGCAAGAGGAAGGTAAGCTATCAAGACATGGAAACATACTATGTAGGCTTCATATATACGATCTGAATGATGAGGGCGGATAAAGTCATCATCTAAGGCATGTCCAAATAAAACCGGAACAAAACTAGACTTTGCCACCTGCATAATAGAAGATAAGCAATTCAATTAGATACACTTAAGAGCATGATCATGACAAGGATTTATGCAACCAAGTCAATAAAGGAACAAACAAGTAGAGAACACGACCTTAATGGTGTTCAGATCCATTATATCAAACTTTGCTTTTTTCTGAATAGCTCTCCGCATAAACTGTATAGCAAATTTCACCTAGATACAGTAGGAAGAGCTTAACACCATTAGATAAAAGCAATGTGGAAGCCTAGCAGTAGACTGAACAAATCCCATCAGAAACATCATAAGTCTACTTACAGTAAACTTTGGTAGACGAAACTTGTATGTATCTACAAGTTCCATCATCAGATCAACCAAATCGGAAAATGGGCTGTCTAGAATCATTCCTGCAATCGAAGGATCTTCAGCTCCATACATCAAACTGTAATTATAAAAAGGGATGATACATTACCATAGTTTCCCAGGCAGCACAAGTGATTGCAATAATAAATTGCTTATTTCAAAACTTAATTTATTCACTCTGAGTCGTTCAAGTGTGACATGTGAGACAAGGCTTATGAGTAATCACCGCGAAGCATCACAACACCTATTCTACCCTCTAAAACATTTGAATTTTCACAACATATATAAATCCAAGTAAGATTAATTTCCATTGACACAGTCCCATACCATTAACCGAATATTAATGTAAGGCAGAAAAAATGAATATGCTCTTCATAAATAATAAGTCATAGACTGAGCCGAACCTAGTAACAGCACCCATTGACCGCCCCCATAACCCAATCAGAGATACATTTCCATCCTGCCGCAAAAACTCAACCACAGCCTTCAGATCATCCTTCTGCAAATATTCACATCAGGTTTAACACTAGTAAGAAGAATGACCACACCTAATTCAGAATAACGTAAACAGTGGCTTCATGGATGAAGAAAATTTCACAGAGAACATGGTCAAAGACCAATATATAGCAAAAGAAATAACGGAACAAATTTGGATACATGCTTGCTCCAAAGTAACAATATATATTGAAGATTAGAAGAGATAACAAGGCTGATCAAAGGAGCACATACTTCATTCCAGCCTAAGGTGACATGTTCCCCGCCTGAGAGACCAGACCCCGAAAAGTCTAGGGTGAAAACTGTGATGTTTGAAGGCAGCAACACAATTGCGGCTTCACTTCCATCTGCTCTACATCCACTGAATGATAGAATTGAAATGCCATTAAGAAATGCTAAACATCAAGAGGATCAGCAGTAAACCAAAGGGCCAGAAAGATATTCATCAAACGTTCAAGTACCTGTTCCCATGGCAATATATTACACAGGGCAAAGGCTTTCCTTCAGGACGTTCAACTGGCATGTAATGACTACACTGGAGAACATCCCCCCTACTATTTTTAATCTGTCAAAGACAAATCTGAATGACACTCTAGCCAGACAAAATATAGCAAAATAGCTAATGACAACACTTACACCTAGTAATTCGGAGTTCAAAAATAATTTTGATCAGTTTTCATTACTTCCCTATTCTTATTTTATTACAATTATAAATTTTAGAATCTATATACTCATATCAGACTTTAATAAAGACAAACAGTTCGACTTCATAAGCTCACAAACAAAATAGACAGGGTACCTCTAAATCTTTTCTCTGATACCATCTACCTTTCATCATGAAATCCTTTTCCAAAAGATCATGTTCAGGATCATACTCAGCTCTGCACCACAAAAACAAGTCAAATAACAGATTAACAATCTTCTGATGTGTGTTTACAATATCTAAGGTACAATTTCTAGTTTATAATATTCAATCTAATAAATTCCCGAATCCTGTCTTAAAAGAGTCATGTCATAATCAAACAAGGACAATTTCTTCAAGAATCAGAATTAGGACCCAGTAGGAATCTGAATAGTGAATTCTCAATAATGACAGAGAAAGATCACGTGAGTACCACAAAAAAAAATCTACTAATCAAAAACCCAAGTGAAGTACAAAGGATAATTACGAATGCAAGTAAAATGGAAATTGGGAAGAAGACAAATTTGCAAGCGGTCCACAAAATTTTCTTAGTCCAGAACTCTCAAATACAGAAGAAAATCTCAATTTCTAAGCAATTGAATCTAACAACCAAATAGGAAAAGATCGAAAGATTATAAAACTCAGAACACCAAATCCTAGTTTTCGCAGTTCACAATAAATGATAAAGAAGAAGCTTCTCACCTTGGAGGTCTAATGATGAAGTTTACAAGCTGCTCCATTGGAGAATTATCAAAGAAATTATTACAAGCGTTTACTCATATCGTTTCTCCTACCAGATTGGTCAATTTAGGAAAAAAACCCCAAACGAATATAATTTGATAAAGTAAAAGCAGAATTTTGGTTGTGAGATCGTAAACTAAGAAGAAGAAGAGAAGATCGAGTTTGTTCTAGTGGAGAATTAAAGAGATCGAAAGGTTGAAGAAGAAGAAGAAGAAGAAGAAGAAGAAGAAGAAGAAGAAGAAGAAGAAGAGGAATACAAGATAGAGATAGAGAGAGATGATTGTTTGATATACAAAGGAAAGAAGAAAGAACGAATTTATTTTTTTGTTTATTGTTTATTGTTGCTATTGAGGCTGAACTATTGTTGCTTCTCTTTTCTTCTATTTTTCTTTTTTTTTTTTTTTTTTTTCATTTTCGATTTGTTTAATACTTACAAATTTTATAATTGGTAAGTTACCTACATTTTTGCCACATCTTGACATTTATTGACGGGAACTGTACATTTTAAACTTATTTTATTATTTCTCTTATTATATTCTGAAAAAAAATTATATATAACATGTAAAAACAATATATAAAAATATAGGGTTGACGGTCTAGATCCACCCCGAAGTTCGGATATAACAACTGGTCCACCCAAATTTCGATCTTCGATCCAATTGTACACAACATTTTATGGAACAAGTCTAATTGCACCTATAGTTATAAATACCGATCTAATTCAATTTGTCACGCGGTTATGTTAGAACCATGTTCGGTTTTGGTTCAGGCAACACACAATCGGACCAAACCCAATAATTTTACCCGTTTAACGACCCGCTTCAACCCCAAAACCGAGTCTTCTTCTTCCTAACTCCCCAAATCGAAGCACGAACACTGAAATCGCAGAAAGTTTTCTTTGATTAACGATGAGCAATGTTTCTGGAACTTCGAATGTGTCTTCAAGTACGATACAAGGTGGAAACTATCGAAGACGGACAATAATCCATACCGAAGATATTTTCGATGTGCTCATGCTGCT
>OVAX01000993.1:0-57537 GCA_900406405.1 Lepidium africanum | reverse complement strand
TCAAGAACTCGCCGGCGATTTGAGATCAACCGAGAGAGAAGCTGCGTCGCCGAGAGAGAGAGGAGCAAAAAACGATTTCGGTTTCAAAACCGAAAATGAAAATATGTTTACGTGTTTCTTTGTTTTTTTCCCTATTTCCACTCAAATGTTGACACGTTAGAGGTTCTAAAGGTTTCTAAAACCTCTAACTTTAGAACCGGTTCTAAAAGTTCANTCTAACTTTAGAACCGGTTCTAAAAGTTCAAACCATTTTATCTTTTCTTTTATTGCAATAATACATTTTTTTTGTTTTAGAACCCCTCCTTTGGAACCCCCAATGGAGGTGGTCTAAGCTCCCAAAAAAAAAAAAACAATTTAAATTTTTTTAAATCGAAAAGTTTTAAGTAGGAAAAACTCTCTTTTGCAAGTCCAAGCTTTTCGTTGCCGATCTCCCCTTCCGACGGTCACCAGTCCTCACCACCACTTGTAAGGGGACCTGCTCATGGTCCGCTTTTTGTTATGTCATTTCACGTCTTCGGCAACCTACCGACATGCACCAAATCTCATCTCCTCTTCATTCGAAGTTCGCCATCGTCTAGACGCTCCGGCGATATCTACGATGGTGCAAAAGCGGTGTCTAATCCTCTCTTCCTCCTTGTTTTAGGAAGGGGGGCAGTTCAAAGAGTTTATTTATGCCGTTTAGCACCTCCATTTTTGTCCTCACCGACGGACTTCTCGATGGCTTGGACAACCACAACTCTAGTTCTTTACAACTCTGGTGAGGCCTTTGATAGATGTCCCACCGATTATTCTTCACGTTTTCTCCACCACCTTCCTCCAACGTGCACTACGACGGTGAGTGGGGTCTCGATGGATGAACTCCTCTTATTATTCGCTTGAGGACAGCGAATTAAAGGGCTGAGCTGCCCATTTAGACCCGCCAGAGAAGCAATACTGTCTGACAGAGTCGCTAACCCGGTTAGCAGATTCAATTAACAATTGAGATGCTACTCTCGTCGCCACCATTGATGCAATCACCGTCAGAGTTTTGGACGGCTTATGAGTAAGGACAATTGATCTCTATATCTTTTAGTTCTAATCGTAATCTTCCAAACCCATTTTAGTTAAAGGACACCTAGAGTCGGTTTTAGGAGGACTAGGACTAGAGGTTATTTGAGATAAGTGTCTCTCGGATTGGATTTGTCATGAAGGATATCAGGCTTCCTTGGTTGCGGGTGTGTATGGATCTGGTACGGTTTATTGAAGTTGTTGTCACTCGAGTCATTCACCGTTCTTCATCTTCTATCAAGCTTTCGGCTTCTCCGATAGGCAAGGATATTGTTACGGTTTACTAGATTAAAAATTGCATTTCGTGCAAAGCGTATACTTTAGCTCTCTCTTCGGGTAGAAATTTTTAAGGGATGATTTAACTCAGTTTCCTATGTATTTCTTTACCTAACATCGAATGTAATCGTTTGTAATCTTCATTATCAATATAAATAATGCCGTTGACAAAAACAAATTTAAGTAGGGGTGAGCAAAATAACCAAACCGAATCGAACCCTGATTAGATGAATCGGTTTGGTTTTGGTTTTACTAAAAATCTCGTTTTGTTACCATTATAAAAATATTTCAACTTCAATTTTAGTTCGGTTTATAACTATCAAAACCGTTTGGATTTTTAGATTTTTTTCATGAATGATACATTTATAGATAAACTAGATATGGACCCGTGCATTGCATGAGTTTGCTTTTATTAAATAAAAATTAATTTTTTTGGAATAATGTTTTGGAAATTTATTGTTTGTTGGATTACTAATTTTGAGATCCAACTTTATATAATAAGATTTGACACGTAGAAAAATCTCGTTACTTACTAACTTTTGAAATCCAACTTAATATAATAGGATATATTAAAATTTTGACAGGTGGAAGAATTTCATTGATTACTAACTTTTGAAATCCAAATTTATATAACAGGATATTGCAAAATTTTTGATCGTTGGATTCGGCATGTGGAAAAATCTCACTGATTAAAGGGTATTTTAAAATATTATATTTCACCCATTAAAATTAAATAATTATCATTGGGTCAATTAAGATACCATTTTATCAAAAAAAAATCTCGTTGAGTACTAACTTTTGAAGCTTAATTTTATATAATAGAATTTGATTACTAACTTTGAGATCTAACATCATATAATAAAGATTTAATACATAGAAGATTCTCGTTGAATACTAACTTTTGAAACCCAACTTTATATAATAAGCTACTGCAAAATTTTTGATCGTTGGATTTGACACGTGGAATATTTTTGTTGATTACAAACTTTTGAAACCCAACTTTATATAATAGCATGAATTACTAACTTTTGAAACCCAAATTAATATAATATGATATAATAAGATTCGACACACTGAAGAATCTTGTTGATTACTAACTTTTGAAACCCACCTTTATATAATAGAATACTGCAAAATTTGGATCGTTGGAATCAACACATAAAAGAATCTCATTGATTACTAACTTTTGAAACTCAACTTTATATAATATGATTGGATTACTAACTTTGAGATCTAACTTTATATACTAAGATTCAACACGTGGAAGAATCATGTTGATTACTAACTTTTGAAACTCAAGTTTATCAAATAGGATACTGCAAAATTTTGGATCATTGAATTTGACACATGGAAGAACCCCTTTGATTAGTACTTTTTAAAACCTAATTTTATACAATACAATAAGATTACTAACTTTATATAATAAAATTTAATACGTAAAAGAATCATGTTAACTACTAATTTTTAAAACCCAACTTATATAATATGATACTGCAAAAAAATTTGGATAATTGGATTCAACACGTGGAAGAATCCGTTGATAACTAATTTTTGAAACCCAACTTTATATAACAGGTGGTAAATAGCAAACCAGTTTTTAGTTTTTAGTTTTTGGTTTTTTGTTTTTAGTTTTTAAATGTTGGTGTTTGGTTTTTGCAGTAAATTTAGTTTTTCAAAATCATGAATGACAACATTTATAGTTTTTGGTTTTTCAATTTTTATTTACTTTAATATTTTCATTTTAGAATTTTTGTTTTCCAAATAATTTAAAATAAGAGTTGTCAAATTTTTCATAAATAATATTAAAAATAAATAAATTATGCATATAATATTTTATTTTAAGAAAATACATTTCTTCATAAACTATAAAATAACAAATCTATAAAAGTGGAAGCATAATGAATAATCGAAAGTCAAAATTTGTTTATCATTCTTATATAGTAAAGGTAGAAATTATAACTTGAAACATCCAAAATAAACCATGTGGAAGTATAAAAAGTCAAATATATATATATATATATATGTATGTGAAATTGAATACAAATAAATATATATATTGTCGTTAGTTTGGAATACCAAGAAGAACTGTGCATTTCGTAAGTATAACAAATGTGTTTAGTATTTTAGTCAATCAAATATTAAAATAATTGTAAATATAATCCTAAATTTGTTAAATAAAAAAAACTCTCGAAACTGTTGGAGAAAAACTACAAAATTTTAGTTTTTGGTTTCTATGTTGAATTAGTAAAATCTTCTTAAAGCTACTTTTTGAAAAATAGATTATGCAACATCATGATTGGTCAAAAACTGGTTTTTGCAAAAACAAAAATCAAAAATCAACCAAAGACAGGTGTCGGTCAAGGCCATAATAATAATTAGATTACTAACTATGAGATCTAACTTTATATAATGAGATTTGACATGTGGAAAAATCTCATTGATTAGTAACTTTTGAAACCCAACTTTATATAATATGATACTGCAACATTTTGGATCATTGGATTTGACACGTGAAAAGATCTTGTTTATTACTAACTTTTGAAACCCAACTTTATATAATAGGATTATGATTTAATTTTATCTTTTTTTTAATATACATACAAAAAAAAATTTGATCGTTGGATTTGACACGTGAAACAATTCTGTTAATGAGTAACTTTGAAACATTCTACTTTATATAATAAGATTTTATTTTATTTTTAATAACATATAAATACAGAATAATTTTGGATGGTTGGATTTGATATGTGGAAAAATCTCGTTGATTAGTTACTTGAAACCCAACTTTATATAGGATATAATAGGATTAATAACTTTTGAAAGCTAACTTTATATACAGAATAATTTTCTTGAATTTGACACGTGGAAAAATCTCGTTGATAAGTAAATTTTGAAATCCAACTTTATATAATAGGATTATGATTTGATTTTATCCTTTTTGTAATAAAATATAAATTCATAATAATTTTGGATCATTGGATTTGACATGTCGAACAATTTTGTTTATTATAGTAACTTTTGAAACTCAATTTTCTATAATAGGATTAAGATTTGATTTTATCTTTTTTTATAAAATATAAATACATAATAATTTTTGAACGTTGGATTTGACACATGGAACAATCATGTTAATTAGTAACTTCTGAAAGTCAACTTTATGTAATTTTTGATCATTAAATTTGACACATGGAACAATATCGTTGATTAGTAACTTTTGAAACTCAAATTTATATGATAAGATTTGTAAATTATTTTTTTGCAAATTCGTTTCTTAAATTATATTTTTTAATATTGGTAATTATCTTCTATTAGGATTCATTTTGATTTTATAATTAGTAAAAGATAAATACTTAAACTTATTTTTATTCACAATTCCCTTTTATGTTAGGATTGTTAATAAAAATAAATATTTCTTGATAGAGATAAATATCTTTTTGAAATATAGATTATTTTAAGTTTTATTAGATAAACATAGAAAATTTTATAATCGTTGGATTTGACATGTTGAAAAATCCTGTTAATTAGTAACTTTAAGAAATTGTATTGTATATAATCTTATTATATAAAGTACATTTTCTCAAAATTGCTAATTAACAGGTTCTTCCACATGTCAAATCTAACGGTCAGAAATTTTTTGGTGATATTCATTTTTATCATCATTATATATTATTAATTATATATACATAATATATCCATTTGTATTAGTATTTTTTATAAATACATATTATATTATTATGTGAGGTCATTCTAGTATATTTTCTTTTTGTTTTTTCATATTATATGGTCTTATTTTTATTTTAGAATTTATATTTATTTCAAAGTTATAATAAGTGGATTTAATAAATTTATAACTTATTATATTTTAACACATCCGTATTCTTAATAGATTAATAATGTTTTTTGTAATCTAACGAATTAGGGATATGATTTATAATTTTATTGAAATATGAAAATTAGAAAATAATTAATGATATTCAAGACATAATTAACATATAACTTCTAAAACTATATTATGTAAATGACTTTTTATACATACAATAACACACAAAAAAAACCAGAATACAAACTACGATTATTTGAAGAAATCTCCGTATAAATCTTATAAATTATATAATTGTTTTACATGAATTGTCAAAGTCACTAAGATTTATTAGGTTTTCTGGACTATATTATCAATTTGAAAATATTGTGTTTATTTACTTTGTTAAATAAATAGTAATTTTAGTTATTATTTATTACATGTGATTAAAGATTATCTCAAATATCCTTCTTGTTTTATCTTATTATAAACTAAAAAATAATCATGTAATTAAAATTTAGTTTTATTATAATTTGCTACAATATTTCGTAAACCAAAACGAATAAATATAACACGATGCTTAAGTTAATACTACGCTTTTATTATATAAAAGATTATATCTTAACTAAAGATATAAGAAATTATATTTTTATATATTATAGTTAAAATGAACTAATAATATTATATAGATAATGATATTAATAATAAAATAATAATAATAATTAGGGATAAGATAATTATTTTTATTTTTTATTGTTATAAAATATAGAAATAAGTTAACACTACAATTTCATTATATAAAAAATATTTTTATATTTTATTAAAAATATTTTAATATCATAATGTCTTTTTAGTAACAAAATGTTTTAGACCAAAATGGACTACATAATAACACAGTATTAAAGTTAATGCTACACTTTTACTATATAAGAGATTTTGGTAAATATTAGAAAATGAATTAATTGAATAAATGATATATTAATTAGAGTTATAGAATATCAAAGAAAAAAAAAAAATATATATATATATATATGTTTACCTCTAAATACTTTAATTTTGCAAAATTGCAAAACAATTATGGTTTGGATGGCAAATCCATTCTTTGTTTTTACGTTTATAATCAACATATTTTCTTCACAACACACAAGTTACACTAAGATCTCTGTATAACATAAAATAAATATTTTGTACCATTAAATATTTTATAAATAAATTATAAATAAAAAACAATATAAGATAACTTACTCAGCATTTTGAAGGGTAATAGTAAGTTGTTTTGTTGGTTTTCATTCCGAAGGATAATAGTAATAAATGTTTTTTTTTTGTATATTTAGTTACCTATAAGATATATATCTTTAAGACGTCCATTAAGTAATTTATGATAATCAAAATTTTAATCCAAAAACCGAATCTAGTAAAGGACCAGTCGACTTAATTGTGGTTGTGTACATAAAAGAGACTTTGAAGTTATGAGTAGAAATATGGTAAGTTTTAGTTTTAGGAGAAACTTGTAGGTTTGTAATGATTTTAGTACTTTTTTGTTCAAGAAGTTTCCTGAATTTAGAAACTAGTTTATTCTTCACATTACAATGAATTTTATCACCCTAAAAGATATATAAATTAATTAGAAAATGTTTTTAATCAATATAAAAATATTCAAATTAATATATTATTAATAACATACATTGGAATCACAAAGAACCATATAAGTGCTTTGACCATGTTCTTTAGTGTATACCTTTCAGAATTTTGAAATCTTAACTTTAATCCTCTAGGTTTCTTTGCAGGGTTTCAACGGAATTTTTTTTGAGAAATACATGATTAAGAGAAACAAAAATTGAGAGAAAAAATGGTATTAAAATCGTTGAGAACAAATATAGAACATGTTAGTGTTGTAAAATAAGTCCCGGGTAGCTTTCTTATATTGATTTCGATTAATATTTACTCTATTATGATTAGAAATTAGAAATATCTTTTGTTTGATTTTCCCTATATTAAAGGTATTAGGATTACAAATATCTCAATACAATATCTTTTGATTGTTTTCTAATGTGTTGACCAATAATATTAATTTTTTCACAAAAGCAAAATTCCTAACTAAATCTCGAACATTGCGGGCTAAGAAATCTGTCTTGTGGTTGAGGGCGCGCGGGATCAAAGCAATAGAGCACTGCTAGAATGAGCTGCTCAACCTTGAGTAATCATCTAGATATGGACTAAACGCTGGCCATGGTGAAGGATCTGCAATCATCTTAACAAGTTCCAAGCAATCCACCAAAAACTCTGCCTCGAAAATCTGAAGGGCTAATAAGCAAGTCATAGCTCAAAGAAGAGCTTCAAACTCTGAATGAAGGGGGGAGAGGCTTCGTCTTATACTTTGCGTGCCCATGTTCACACCACCACACTCAAATGGGAAGCAATACCAACCTAACCCTAAAATAAGATCAGATTCTTTTCAGGATGCATGTACTATACACCTATGCCTAGTAAACATCGAATTAGCTTTGATAGGTCTTGAAATAGATGCCAATTGTTCGTTTGTAATAAGTGGGTTGTCTCCATTCATTCATAAATTATATTTGTAAGCTTGGTACCATGCAAAAGCCTTGGACTCCACTTCCAAAGTAATATCGTGAGGATTTTTTACTCTGTTTGAAAAAGGTTTCTCATTTCTAGTTTTTCAAAAAAACAAAAGTATCCAAAGATAACTTAAAATATCATCCTTTTGGGGAATTCTCCATAAAAGGTGATCCATATTTGAAAAGATATATAAACGAGGAAAATTACGTCCTGCCGGTATCTTCGAGAGACCCCAAGTTTAAATCGCTACCGGACATTCGAAGAGTACATGGTTAATCGTCTCTTGCTCTGCCCCATAAAAGGTAATATTAATGTTTTAATTTTTATTTATTAAGATCAAAACAAACTAATTCGTTAAATATACATCACGAGCATGCATAATGACCTGACTTTCGTGATCCCAAAGTATCCAGGCACTCCACTTTGTTTGCGAGGATTAGTTCACGATATAGATCACATTTCAACATACCATGTTCCGGAGCACATTAATTATCCCTGAGATTAACCTTTTCCAAGGCCAAAATATGTTCTGTTTTCTTCTTCGTATTTAGATAATGCCATTGATCTGCCTCTGCAATAGCTTGAGCGATCAAAGAATCAACATTTTGTGGCTTGTCCGCAAATATCTTACCATTTCATTGTTTGCAAATGAGCCATAATATCCATAGTATACTTCTACAGTTCTTATTCTGGACACTCTTTGTTTCCATAAACTTCAGAATTTGATCCACATATGATTCAATCGTATTTGTATTAGGTGAAAACTGGATCATGTGGTTCAGATTGTATCAAACCTGAGTTGATGTAGTACAATTAAAAAGCACATGTCTTATGGATTCATTCCCATTATCATATGTACGACATCTTGGATAAACTTGTATGATGTGAGCTCTCACACATTCACCAACTGCAAGAGCATCTGATAAAATTCTCCAAAGAAAGAAACAAATTTTTGGAACTGTTTTTACCCGCCAAATACGTACTTTGAGTGAATTCAAAACATGTTCATCTGTTGATAGTCTCATGGGATTATTTTTATACTTTTCCGCTAAAGCACTACCACTTCGCACTATATATTGACCATCTTTAGTAAAAGGCTAAACCATCCAGCAGTAATCGAGCAACACAGTGGTTTGCAGGTGATTATGTTCACTTCCGCTGCAGAGAAAAACTGATGCAAGGCACTTTGATTCCAATCTCCACCATTTTTTATTAGCTCTGAAACTCTGAGAGGTTTTTATTGATTGGTCTTCTTGGTATACCATCAAAAATTCAATTATCAAACCAAACTTTAGTGTTTTCTCCATTCCCTATATCTTTAAGTATTCCTTTTGACAACATTTCCCTTCCAAAATTAAACTTCTTCATGCATAAGAGGGTCTAGTTCTTGTACCTGCATCAAAAATTTTAGACTTCGGAAAGTATCTTGCCTTGTACACACGACTAACAAATGAGTCGGGATTAGAGATGATTCTCTACGATTGCTTAGCTAATAAGGATTGGTTAAAAGCTCCAATATTTTTGCTTTTGATACCTCCTTCTTTCTTTAAATTGCACAATCTTTCCCATGAGTCCAAATTCTTTTTGCCAGCTTTGTTATTCCACCAAAATCTAGATATAGCTGATGTAAGCTTCTTACATTGGTGTTTGGTCAAATTAAAGCATGACATGGCATACACCAGGGGAGCGAAAACAACAAATTTGATAAATATTTCCTTTCCACCAAGAGATAGAGTTTTTTTGTACCATCCTCCCATACGTGATTACATTATATCAATTATAAAGCTCAACAACATTCTCTTGGATCCATTCATACACTCTGGTAGTCCCCAGTATTACCCATTACCTCTTTCTTAGGAGATATCTATCAACGAACCAATGAGGCGTTTGATTATCAAATCAATCTTGTCTCCAAACGTTATTGCATATTTTTGAAAATTGTTTTCTTGACTCGATGCTTCACCATATAACTTGAGACACATGAGTACCTCAGTTCACTCTCTAAGTGTGGCTCTACACATAAAGATACCGTCATCCGCAAACACTAACTACTGAATTGATGGGCTGTTATTCGTAAGTCGAACTCATGTAATCTTTTTATCTGTTTCAGCTTTTTGCATCACATGACTGAGAGCTTCAGCATAAAATATAAAAATAAACAAAGAAAGAGGATATCATTGTCTTAATCCCCTTTCAGGTTTAATAAAACCATGAGATTTGCCATTAAGGAGAACCGAATGTGAAACTGAAGTTATACACTCCATAGTCCATCTGATCCACAAGTCATTGAAACCAAGCTTCTTAAATCAATCACCTAAGAACCTCCATTCCACTCTGTCATAAGCCTTCGACATGTGACTCTTAATCACCATAAACTCTTTGTTGCATCTTTTATTTTTCTTCAAAGCATGAATCATCTCGTGAGCTAGGAGGATATTGTCAGAGATAACTTTCCCTACAACAAAAGCTCCATGCGTGTCTGAGACAATCTTAGGGAGTATATGCTTGAGCCTAATACTTAGTACATGCGCCACAATCTTATAAGCAGTAGAACATAGGCTTATTGGCCTCAGATCCTTCATCATTTTGGGATTATGAACCTTAGGGATAAGGCATATCTGAGTATAATTTCATCCCTGAGGCATCGAGCAAGAACTAAACAATTCTCGTACCTCCTTAATGACTTGATCTCCCACAATACTCCAATTAGCTTGAAAGAAAAGTTCGGTCATACCGTCGGCTCTTGGTGCTTTCGTGCTCTTTATGCTGAAGGCTGCATTCTTGATTTCTTCATTAGAAGAGTCACTTGGCTTAGCTTGACCAAACATCCAAGCAAATGAAACTGCCATTGTAGTTATTCGAATTGCAAACACTGCCTCTAGGTTCCTGATTCCATAGTTCTCAAGAAACCAAAAGACGACACTGTAGCCAAAACACATATGAATCAATGACCACCCAAGGAGACACATAACGCCAAACACTCATGTCTATATGTGAAAATTTGGAAAACTTCAATATCTCTAATGGTCAATTAACACAAGACAAAAAAACAAAAAGACAAAATATTGGCCCTCATATGAAGCAATGAAAAATGAGACTCATTAAGACAAAAAGTTTCATGTCAAAAAATAAAACTAACATATATAGGTAATGATCAATTAACACGAAATTCAAACAATCCCGAATTGAAATTGGGAACTAAAAAGAAAAAAAGTTTGAGAATTTGATATTCATCACGACAAAGCTTAGCTAATGATGACATGTAGCAACACCAACCCTTGCTGATAAAAGCTGATCCAAAAGCCCCATAGTTGTTGCCCACATAAGTAGCCATAGAAGTGAATACCCAGCAATAACACCAACTTGAAGATCTCCTTCAAGATTTCTTGGATTTATAAACGCAATGTTCATTATCCAGGTCCGCTGAATAAGCATAGCTTCTTTCATGAAAATGGTGGCGCACCGCCACATCCAACGCCGTGTTCTAGATCTTCTTCGTCTCTCACGATGTGAACCTTCTCTGATTCATCGTATGTTGTTTAGTCTTCCTCAATCCCTGGCATTTTGAGATTGTGCTAAAGTTTCAAATTTTATCTTTGTTTTATAGGACTCTTAGGGGATAAAGACATAAAGTATAAACACACACTTTCATAAGAATCTATAACCCATGATTCATTGCATAATATGAGAAAAGGTTAAAGAAACTCTTCATATACCATACTTTTGCTTTGTTTCAGTTTCGTGTAAAGTGGATTAAGATTTTCGCAGTAATTACAAATTTTTAATTTTAACTATTATTCGTTTTATTTAATTAACTTATATAATTACTAATTAATCTTAAATCCTTTTTTTTAAAAAGCAACGTTGGAACTGGGACGTCTCCATCACCGAGACCGTCAAGCATGAGTTCAACCAGAAAGTCATGAAGCGGCTTGCCAACACTGTCTCTAATTGGAAGACGGATTGGGAGGTGAAAGGAGATGACGGCAAACCTAGCTTCATGACATCTGCAGTGTGGAAGGCTTGAAGAATTTTTGGATGGAGCCGAATTCCGTGAAGAAATCTGCACAATGTTCTGCTTCTCGGAACACGACTGGTCCAAACAGTTTGCCGCTCACTATGCCTCACACTGCTGGATAGACTCCTTTTGGTGGAGTCGCTCTACAGATGGTAAGTTTTTTTATTTAAAATTAAAATATTTCGTTTATTTAATTTTTAATTACTTAGATATTTAACTAAATTTTATAATTTTTAGGCTGAAAAGTTAGGACATGTTCCTTCTCTTCCGGATTTGTTCAAGAAGACTCATCAGAACAAGTCCGGAGTTTTCATCGACGCTAGATTGGAGAGGCTATACAACAAGGTTACAGCTGCTGTTCAGGAGCGTCAGACTCAGCTTTCCCAGGAAACCTCCGATGGTAATCATGTGGAATTAACCACTTCAGAAGTTGACTCTATTTATAAACAGGTAATTAGTTAATAAAAATTATTAAGTATTTGATTTCAATGTTGAATTATTTATAGGTAATATAATTAATACTAACATGTTCACCATTTTTACTAGATTGTTCTGAAGAAAAAAGGACAGATTCTTGGAGTAGGATCCAAGCAAGATGTCCCAAGAGTCACTTCTTCTTGGATAGGGAAAAGCTCTCTCCGTACTCAGTTGACAGCTTCGCGAAACGAAATAGCGGAGCTACAGCGATCGACGGCTCAGCAGTTTGCAGCAATGGAGTCGATGTTCGATATTTTGGTTGCTGGCAATTCCCACCAGATGGAGGCATTGGAGCGTAGACGTCAGACTCTCAGGATCTGGACTTCAGCTCAAAGAGATGTCGATTTAAACGAAAGAGTGACTGAGGAACAAGAAGCCCGTAGTGCGAATTTGTTTAATGAAATTTTACGATAAATATTTGTGTTTTTACTGTTTTTGTAAAAACTTTTAAAATATTTTATAAATATTATAAAATCAAATTTTAAATTAAATCATAAAATATTTTTTACTTTTATTTTAAAAATAATTTTCAGCTTCGTCCCTAATTCGATGTAAATTGCCGTCTCTAATTCGTTGTAAATTATGTTCTCCTTAATTCGTTGTAAAAAAATTCGTCCCTACTTCATCCCTAATACTCGAGTTGTAATTTGGTCGTAAAACATGGCATCCCTAAATTAGAGTTGTAAAACCTATGTATTCTTGTAGTGTTTCACAAGCTACTCTCTTTGTTAACAGAAGTCATGCACCAAAACCCTCGAGGTCTGGTCTTGCCATGGACTCTATCGAGGTGAAAAACATTCGGTTCTATTTCGACTTCACCATTTTTGGATTTATTTTGTCCTGTTACAACACTCCTTTCTGCCATTTAGTTTGTCTTCGGTCTCGCCTCCATATACACTTCTTTCCGTGGTTTTACACAGTTTGGCAATCTAGCAGCACTTGCTTCAATTGTGAGGTACTCATATTTGCAAAAAGAAGTTCCGCCATTAGCTTGGGCGTTGGTTAGTCACTGGTGGTTTCGTTCTTCGGTTGGGGTAGTAGATTTATTTCGTCTCTTTCTTCAAGTATTCTAGTCTAGTTGATGTAACATTTATTTGCAAACTACCAATTGAAACAACAAACACTAACAACCATCATTGAAATCATTTGAGGTTCGAATCCACAAGAAACTTAGAATCAACACATTAAAACCATTAGACTCAAATATAAGCTAAAGCAATTTGATTTCAAATTTGAACTAGAGAATATTAAACTTAAACTAAAAACATTAAGAACATCTAATATGAAGGAATCTAACAACCTAAGCATCAAAAATCAATCATCTAACCCTAGATCTACCTAACCATCAATCCATCAAAAGACTACTCACTCATAGCAATAGAACGCAAAGCAAAATAAGAGAATATGAACATAATGAAATAGAGAAGAGATATGATAAAGAGATTCTTCAAATAGATCAAAGGAATGATCCAAAGAGGATATTAACCAAATGGATCTCTAGTATTCTCTCTCAAATATGTTCTACGTGGCTGGAAATTAAAAAATGATGTTCTAAACCCTTAAACAATAGGGTTTTAAAGTTTAAAAATGCAACCGTGTCGGACCAAATAAGAACAAATGGTCAGTCAGGATTCACGAGCAGTTTTCACGAGCAAGGGGTCGAAATTTCCTTATGTGTAATTTTCATGACCACTTTTCCCGACCTATTGCCCAAGAATTTATGCTGAAACTTTTCTGGTCACTTTTCTCTACCCAAAATCACGAGTTCGGGGTCAATAATTCTTCTTGGAGGCTTCTCTCCTCTCTTTTATGCTTCCTTACTTCAAGAGCTTGGTCCTTAGCTTCCACACCTCCAAAACTTAGCTCCAAATCGAATCGACCTATAAAGACTCAAAAACGATGAAATATGCGATTCGATCTATCTAAACTCTAAAATGCATAAATCAAAGAAAACTTATACTAAAATGAATGAATGAGACTTCTAAGTGATGAAAAAAGATCAAAATATGCACGAAAACCTAAGTAAATATGATGCATATCAACTCTTCCAGGCCTTTTTTTGTCCTTAAGCAAACAAACGACAAAAGCGAAGAAGAGGTTTAGGGTTTACAGTGAGAACTTAAAGTCTAAACAAGTTGATCCAATATTAACCTCAATGTCCAAGTTAGTAATTATAGGATGCAAAATAAGCAAGTCTACTTAAAAATCTTAGTCATACTCTTCACAACTCAATCCAAATTCTACCTCAATCTACACATCATCACAAAAAAAATGATCATTAGTAGGAGTACACGGTAGCACTAATTCAATAACTGCTACCAAAGTGGCAAAATCTGATCCTAATTATATCATAGCATTAGATTAGTGCTAGGAAAACAAAATTTCATTAAACGGAAACTAAAAAGCAGTATTATAGCTGAAATAATATTTTGGAGGAAAAAACTTAGCCAAATTTCTGGTTTTTCGGCCACTGTCATCATCTCAGCTTCTCTCTCGAAGTCTCATCTCATACCGTAACTCTCACTCACTTTCTCGATCTCTCAGTCTCGTTCTCCATCTCTCATCTCTATCTCAATCGTAGTCTTCTTCTTCCCCTAAATCTCAATCTCAGTCTTCTTCTCCTCCTGAATCTCAGTCTTCTTCTTCCCCTGAATCTCTATTTCTCATTTCGATTGGGTTATGCTTTAGGTGTTAATTGGGTTATGCTTTAGGTGTTAAATTTGTATTGACAACATACATACATTTTTTTTTTCCGGCGCCAACATATATACATTTGGCATACAAATAAAACAAGTTTTATACATTTTAATTTTTTTTTGAACCAAATACATTTTAATTATTAAAAATACAAATTTAATATATAAAACATTATAATTTTAAATATAATGTTAGAAATCAAAATAAGTTTTATTTTTTTTGAACCAAATACATTTTAATTACCAAAAATACGAATTTAATATATAAAACATTATAATTTAATCTATAATGTTAAAAAATAAATGATAACTATACTTTAAGGTTTAGGGTTTATGTTATGGTATAGTGTATAGTGATTAGTCAACTAGCACTAATTAACAAAATTGTAATTGCAACTATAATGTTATAAAAACAAAATTCAAATAAAAGTCATACATTTTAATATTTTTTAGCAATAGATTAAAATATGTATTGTACTTCATACTTGAGGACTGAGGATTTACAATTAGAGTGTAAAGTTTAGGGTTTAGGGTTAAATAGTTAGAGATTAGATTTATATTTCATATTCACAAATTATATGTATTTGCTACTAATTTGTTGTTAAAAATTTTTGTTTAATTTATTAAAAAAGGGAATTTTAAAAATGTCTTTTTGACATGACCCTATTCAAAACTTACTCATTCCTTTGGAAATTGGGAGAGAAAAATATACATGATGGGACACTTTTTAAAAATGGGTATATCAAAAAGGGTATTTCTTAAAATTTCTCATAAAAAATTAAATTTTACATAGTATCAATATACAAAGACATGTATTTATATTATATTTATAGTTTATATATCTCATAATATACTTAAATATATATTGAATTCGTTTTGAAAACTTTTATATCCATAAAATTCTAAAATTAACTTTTAAATTAACTGACTTAACAAATCTTATTATATAAAGAAAGATTTTTCAAAGTTAGTATTTAACAGAATTCTTCCACGTGTCAAATCCAACGATCATAAAATTTTTGGTGATATATTTTTTAAAAAAATCGTATTTATATAAAGAAGGGTTTCTCAAAGTTAGTATTTAACAGTATTCTTCCACGTGTCAAATCCAACGATCATAAAAAATTTTGGTGATATATTTAAAAAAATTAAAAATAAAAAGAAGAAGATAATAATAACTATGACACAAAATATTATATCTATTTGAAATTCTATTATATGAATGAGCTGAATCCTAACATAAAAAAGAATAGTACATAATTAACTATATCATAACCGAAAAGTAATAATATTGTTAATATTTTAAAAAGAAAAAAATTCAAAAAAATAATTACAAATATCTTACTTATAAAATAAATATTATATAAAGATAATTATCTATATAGGGATTAGTCAGCACTAGTATGTAATATATTATTATATGAAGTAAGGTTTCTCAAAGTTACTAATTAATTGGATTCTTCCACGTGTCAAATCTAACGATCATAAAAATTTTGATGATATAACAAAAAAATTAAAAATAAATCTTATTATATAAAGAAGGTTTTCTTGCACATCGGAAAAGAGTGTCTGTTTTATGTTTCAAAAAACGAAGATACAATAAAGACCAAAATTTGAAAATAAACTTTTCAAGCGCATGAAAACTCGTGCATCGCACGAGTCCTTATCTAGTATATGATATTTTCATCATTCTAATTTTTCAAAAATTAAATACATCAAATAAACTGTTGAAAATAAAAATAATTATTTGAATAAAAAGAACCAATAGAAAGGATTATTAGGATTGATGACATGACACAATCTTAGCCGTAGGATCTGATTTCTGATATGATATTCAATGTGAAACTAGAATTGATTCTCATTGGTTATCGGATCAACCAATATTCACCATTGATTTCCTCGTCTCTTCATTTCTCTCTCACGACGATTTGTGTGTTTATACTTCTGTTTTTCGTTCGCCACCAAAGGAGACCGGTTGATGGGGCTGGGGGTATTCTGGCTTCTCCGTGCTGTCGGATCTTCAAAAAGCTGCATAAAGGAAAAAATGATTACAAGCTGGTTTCCACACAATAAAAGGTTTCTTTTCTTTTTCAATTTTTGTGAATTCTTCTTTAGTAATTGATGAAGTTAAAGTTGTTGCAATCTTGTATGAATTTAGATATTTGCAATCTAGAAAGTGTTGTTATGATTTTCTTAGGTGGAAAGCTAAGAATTTGAACCCAAATTTGTCAAATTGAATGCATAATACGGCTATTGAAGTTTTTAAGCTGTTTTCATGTACACTTGATGATTGATAGCTGTTTCTTGATAATTATGCAGTGTTATTTGAAATTTAGAAGAACTTGAACTCAAATTTGTCAAATACTGATTATAAAAAAAATGACACAAATCATCCAACTTTCACCTGAATCAGGAATAACTTGTTGCTCTTCGCTTTCAGATGTACAGCTAGTGATTCAGTGTTGTTCTTGGTGATGAAAATAGTACCAGATAATGCTAAGACAAGCAATTTAGTTGGTTTTAAGATATTAGATTCTTTAAGTGGAAAGTTATAACTTTGAGCTCAATATTTAGCAAATTGATAATTTACATTCATGTCGTGATTTTGGTTTGTGAATTTGGTTTTTTGCAGGATGATATGTTGTGCAACCAGACAAATTGCCAAACTATGTAGTCCCTGATCATACTGGTTTTAAGGTTTTTGTTTTTCACCATTAACAGGCTTGTTTAACAGTTTCAAGTACTTGTATATATCTCTTGAATTCCTACTTCTATTTTGATTCCACTCTCTTAGGTTTCGTAATGAGTTAGTGATAGCTTTGTTAGTTGTTATGCACGGAAGAACAAGTTGTAGCAAACTTTTATTATTTCAATTGTGAAGCAACAACTGTTTTACTTGTACAGTATGTCTTGAAGATCCAATCCTTGTTATTGATTAAAAAGTTCATTTGTCATAGGCTAAAGACTACGGGAGCTGTGTTACATCTAAAGTCCATGAGGTTGAAAGAGATCTGTACTTGAAAGAGTTTCTTTCATTGAGGAGTTGTATGCAACATACGGTATAATGAAACTTATTGCAAGTCTGTCTTAATTGTTTTATCTGCATCGTTCTAAACTAATATATTTGACTATCATGTTTTTTTCATAGATCCTGGGAAAGGCTTGAATCACACTTTGTTTTCCTTCTCTTGGGAGGCTTCTTATCTGCACTGGGGGAAGCGGATGAAGACTTTGAATCTTCTGCCAAGGAAGAAGGGAAAATTGAAGAGCCTGATGCAGATTTTCATTGAATCTTTTTGTCCATCTTCACACAGCAAAACTCAATTCTTTTATATTGATTGTATGACTTAGCATTTGCATAATTTAATTATAATGCAATTCTAATGAAAATATTTTGATTGTGGTTATTAACATCATCGAAAATTATTGTTTCTGAAATTCAATATTTCAATTACTAAATATAGCAGAATTTTAAAATCCACAAATATCACTAAACAATAATCAAGAGCATTAGATCTGTGCCATTGACATTCAAAAATATAACGAAAAAATATTCACTAACATGTTACGTGTTATTGAATTAACAGCACGTAAAAAGTGTTATAAAACAATAAAAGTAGCACGATAAAATGCTTGGAAAAAGTATCCTAGAGCAGGTAGTTAACGCTATAATAGGTCCAATAATCATAGCATCTAAAAAATACTACGATAGGGAGGTTTACGGTAGCTGTAGCTGTAAGAACGTTCATGGAAACGCTACTGTAGGCCTTTGATAGCGTTTTTAGCGTGCTACTAAAGGTCATTTTTCTTGTAATGCATGCATTCAAATCAATCATTCCTTTTGATACTCTTTAAATGGAACCATAAATCAAGCTATGCATATTCAATATGCATGGAAACCTAAGTAGATATGGTGCATATATATCACTAGTCTTTTTGGAGTTTAATTTTATTGCTTCCCTTTTTTGGTTTAAGTTTTCGGGGATATTTATGTTTTCGCTCGCATTAGTTTTTTTACCAACGTAAAAAACAAAAAACCCTCGCCTTTAAGTTAAACTAGATTACTTTCCCGCACATGCGTGCGGGCATAAGGTTTTTTTTAATAATTTGAAAGTTTTATTTGATACATAAAATTTTAGCATTATATTAATTTAAGTTAGTTAAAAACACCAAATAATAAAACATATTAATCTCAAAACTTAAATGAAAATAAAATTTAGATGATTGTTATCATTAATCTCACATTTAACAAATAATATTATACATATGGCTTTACATCTATGTGGCTTTCTCGCACATGCATGCGGGTATATATATTTTTAATTTAATTGATTTTAAAATTTTATAATCTTATCCGTTAGTAATCTATTTTTAATAATTAATATTAAATAAAAATACTAAAGATAAAATCAAACTGATATGTGAAAAGTTCATTAAACAAATTTTAAACATAAAATACAATACCATCAAATTTATTTTTTGTTTTTAAAAAAAAGTAAAAGCTTTCATTAGTCTCACATTTAACAAAAATATGTTTTATAGAAACTTTTTTCTAGGCAATTAAAAAGATTATTTGTGTAAACATAGAAATAATGTTTTAAGTAAGTATGTTGCTAATATCATTAAACAAATTTTTTAAACATAAAATTTAACATCATCAATTTTTTTTTAATAATTGTTTTTATTAACCTCACATTTAACAAATCATATTATACAAATAATTATGTTACAGAAAATTTTTTCTATGCAATAAAAAGATTATTGGTGTAAACATAGAAATAATGTTTTCAGTAAGTATGTTGCTAATCTCTCTGTATACATAGTTTTTTTTTTATTTTACTTTTATATAACATGAATTTATTTTCCTGTAAAGATTTAATATGTACTAACAAACAACAACATAATACTAATGACCAAAATCATCTCAATTGATTCGAATAATCTCTATAGTCTCATAATTTTCATTCTGATTTTGTAGCAATTTAATACTGATTGATTTCTCTATAATGAAAACAAATATAGCATATAAATTCTTCGCGGTCGACATGTTAAAAACAATATGTATATATATATTAAGACTCTAAGAAGAAAAACTGCAAATTTGAAAAATATTTGTTAATGAGAGTTTACGATGGATTGAGAATTAAGATATAATTATATTTTATTAAAAATAAAAATTATTTAAGATAAGGAAAATTAAATTAAAAATGAATTAAATCTCATTATAAATTAAAATAGTATTAGATCTAAACAAATATTTCTAATCTATTTTTTGGATAATTCTAAAACTTAAGCGATAATTATATTTTTTTAAAGAAATGTTTTCTTTAATTTTAAATTAAAAACGAATTTATTTTAGAAAAATGTAAAAATTTATATAGAGGATAACTTTGTAATCAAGCACATTAAAATTAAACATGGTTTTGAAATGTAAGCTTTCTTTAAAAAATCACTCCTCTAATAATATATAATACAAAAACTAACTATATATTTTGTTATGAAAACAATAATAATATGCAAGATTTTGGAAAAAGGTATTAATTAGATCATGTATGTGATTTTTGCATTCAAATACTTTACAAAATAGAGAGAATCTAAAACATGAGCCTATCTTGTTTATATATCTATCTTTTCATCGGAGCATATCTTGTGAATGTATTTGTAAGCCACTAAGCACAGGCGAGATGGTAAAACCGTTACCATCCATGCGGTACGAAGGATGCGCAAGCGGGACAGGTCGGTCGGGAATAGGAGGAACCTCGATGTCTCCTTCAAGCATTTTTAATGCATCTAAGATTGTTGGCCTTAGAGCAACCAATACATGAGCACACAATATCCCAACTTGCAAGAATCTTTCCATAATTCCTTTCGGATTGGAGATCCCCGCCCCCGAGCCTTCATTGTTTTTCGTCAAAGACGGGTCAAGAGCTTCCTCTGTTTTTCCAGCTTTAACCAATGACCAAGCCCAATCCGTGATCAGAAACGTGCTTGGCGATCCAGAAGTAGAGAGATCGAGAGCTTTCCTTCCGCACATTACTTCCAATATAACAACACCGAAGCTATAGACATCGCTTTTTTCGGTTAATTGACCATAGAGTGCGTACTCAGGAGCCAAGTAACCGTGTGTTCCAGCCACTCTGGTAGTGAGATGAGACTCTCCTTCTCTACTCTGTTTAGCTAAACCGAAATCCGCAACTCTTGCTCTCATTTCGGCATCTAACAATATGTTTGTACCTTTGATGTCACGGTGGTAAATCGCGGGTTTTACACCGTAATGCAGATAAGCCAAGCCTTTGGCTACATCCAAAATGATACTCTTTCTTTGAGGCCAACTCAATGGCATTCTCTGAATCTCACCCCGAGGAAACAAGTGATCGTCAAGATTTCCATTTGACATGTAATCATAAACAAGATATCTCTGGCTCTCATTCTCATCATCCACCAGACTACAACCTCTGAGTGGAACAAGATTTCTATGTTTCAAATTGCTAATGATCTCAACCTCGTTACGAAACTCTGCATCCCCTTCAAACTCTGATTCTATCATCTTCTTTACCGCTATCACTGATCCATCGGGTAAAACCCCTTTGTAAACGAAACCAAACCCACCACGACCGATAAAATTCTTCTGAGAGAAACTGTTGGTAGCTTTCTCAAGATCCTCAATTTTGAACCAGATTGAGCCAGTGTTTGGCCTCCACTTTGGTCTTGACTCTTGATCCTCCCAACCAACTTCCCTCCTTTTAACCGTTCTACCAAACCGATAATACAAACCGGCAATAACCAGAGCTGCGAAAACAGCTCCACTTATGCCTAAAACAAGAGCCAACGTGTGTCTCTTCTTCTTCGAGCTCAATGGAGATCTCAAGCTCAAGGAGAAGAGACATGATAAAGCTTCATCACTCTCGGGTCCTTTCTTATTAATGATACCAGCAGCGTAAAGAACAGCGAAATGGTAACAGAAAATACCGTGAGAGCTATCACCATCCAAATCGATCAGCTGTTTCTGAACCCTGAATCCAGCCGCCACGCACGCGTCGCAGCGCGTGAGATCGGTGAGGCCAGTGCTACATGCAGAATCGAGCGCTGTCTTGGGGCCGAGACGAGAGACCCAATCTTGAGTTGTTTGAATTCCAGCACAGGTCTCGTTATTGATGACGAATTGATTCGGGTCAAAGCAGTCGGCTGTGAGGTTGGAAGAGAGAGAAAGAGAATCGAGCTTCGTTTGGAGGTTGTTAAGACAAGAGACGGAAGTTGCGAGATTTGGGAGACGGAAACTGGTGGTTTGTTTAAGACGATGAGCTAGAGGGATTCCAATTAGAGTTAACACCGACTGACAGCAACTAGTCTTACTATTTTCTGATTTGTCGTAGCTTCGACAGGCTGTTGTGTTCCATGGGATTCTGAGAACATGGGAGAAATCTAACGGGCAAGTTGTTGTTGATTGAGCAACGCAGGTTGAGATCTCAAAGGAGAAGAGGACAGAAAGAAGAAGAAAAAAGTGGAGCTTTATAATACGATATGGTGAAATTGATTCCACCATGTTTGTGTTGGAATTATGGTGAAATCGGTGAGATGGGTTTGGAGTGTCTGAAGGTGTTTTGGATAGAAAGTGAATGAGTGATTGAATTATGGAAGTTGATGAGATGGGAAGAAAAAAAAAGTTGGATTCTTGCAGGTTTGGTCAAAAGGCTGCTTGGACACGTTTGACTTTGGAACCAACATGGAAACTCACTGTTTGTCCCCACCTTCCAACTGCCAACACTAACGATGAACAGAGAGGTAGATCCTTTTATGACCACGTTTTTAATTTACCTTTGTCTTATTCTTCTCGAAAGTCATGCCCATAAATTACTGTACTTACACAATAACAAAATTAATTAAAAATCAAATCCGATAAGACCAAGAGAAAGAAAACTCAAAAAGGTCAACTAAAGCTATCATTTAAAACGGCCGACAACAAAATTTATCGAATTAAGATCTTTTTATAAGTGGAATGTATTATCTTATGCTCTCAGAAATGGGGATCCACTATTACAGAAAATAATAAATTAGTTGATAATTATGCAACATACTAAAGATTGAACCCAAGTTTTTGACAATTTTGATTTAAAATATAGTTTTCAGAAAATGAATTTTATGCTATGGGTCTGTTAATCTAATTGGCACAAAAAAAAATATATGTCAAATGTTCAATTGCTCATACTACTTTTTTGTTTGTCAACGCTCATATAGTACTAGCTAAAACTTTTTAAAAAAATTACGACTCTTATATTAGCCCAAACAACCAAGAAAATACTTAAATAAATACTACATTTTTTCTTAAAAAACTAAACAAAAAGAAACAGAATAATCCTAATAAAAGCCCCCAAACAACTCGGCTGTTCGTCTGTCTGATAATCTAATTCCTTCTCACACAAGTTTCCATAATCTTTCTCTTTTCCCGATAATCATCAATATTATTATCATCATCTTCCTCTTCTTCTTTGATTGCAATGGCGACTCCTCGCTCGCCGGCGACAGATTTCTTCGGAATATCCAAGACAGCATGCAAAGCCTACAAGTCCCTCGTCACCAAATTGCACCCTCTTTCTTCTCATCGCAAATCCGAATCTCAATCCGACGCCGATTCTGTACGTCTTTTCATCTTCTCTAATCTCATATATTTGTTCATTTCCTTATGCATATGGTGATGATTTCGTACACATTTTGATCATCATTTTCATTCACGTTTTTCTCGAATGGTCAATAACAAATTTTGTAGTTATGTATTTCGATTTGTTTTCTGTTTCTCTAGCTACGTAAATATTCAAACTCTGTTTCGTAAAATAAAATTCCAAATTTGTAGCTCTAGATTTTAACCATCCAAATTTTGAAAACATAATGTATTAATACGGTTTGTAATAATTGATAGACAATCCACCGGAGATATCTGGAGGAAAAATTTGCAGAGGAGGATGAACTGATTGCTGCACGGAGAGGTCTCCGGTTACAGAGCATGGACGATAGCACCGTCTTCAAACGACGATCTTCTCTGTTAACAAACTCAACTAGCCGTCGTAGCCACACGCCACAAGCTAGACCAACATATCTCTCATCTTCTGGTTCTTCGAACCACCGATCTGCTTTCTCAAGAACCACCAGCCGTAGAGATGACGGCAGCAGCCACGGTAGAAAAAGAAACCACGGTTCGAAATCACGTCCGATATCGAACAATGCGAGTCCTATGACGTCGCCACTCACAAGCCCGAAAGGGAAAGAACAGACCTTAAGTGATCTATTTGGTTCTGTACCGGGTTTATCTTCTCCTCCAAGCTCTAGTCCGTCTCCGTCTCAGATTCGGAAGAGCGCTAGCAAGAGAGATAAAGATGATAGAGGCTCGACGACGTCGACTTCTGTAGCGTTTTCGAAGAGCACGAGTACGAGACAACAGGATGGAGCTGCATCAATAGGGAAGAGTGTAAGCCGGAGGAGCACAACGCCAATAGTCTTTTCGCAGTCTACACCGCCGAAAAAACCTCCGGCTGTTGAGAAAAAGCTTGAGTGTACGTTGGAAGAACTCTGTCATGGTGGAGTCAAAAATATCAAGATCACTAGAGACATCATCACCGATGAAGGGTTGGTCTCTTTGCTCTTATTCAGCATTTCTAAACATTTTGGTTCGTTTTGATTTGGGTTTACTGATGATATATGATGTTTGTGTAATGGACAGATTGATTAAGCAACAAGAAGAAGTGTTAAGAGTCAACATTAAACCGGGATGGAAGAAAGGAACAAAGATCACATTCGAAGGAGTAGGAAACGAAAAGCCAGGCTATCTACCGGAAGATATTACATTTGTGGTCGAAGAAAAGAGACATCCTTTGTTCAAAAGACGTGGAGATGACTTAGAGATTGCGGTTGAGATTCCTCTGCTAAAGGCTTTAACTGGATGTAAACTCTCTGTTCCACTATTGAGCGGCGATTCCATGTCCGTATCTGTTGGAGAGGTCATCTTCCATGGATTTGAGAAAGCCATTAAAGGTCAAGGTTTGCCTAATGCTAAAGAAGAAGGCAAACGAGGGGATATGAAAATAACGTTTCTTGTGAATTTCCCTGATAAGTTGAGCGATGAACAACGATCAATGGCCTTTGAGATTTTGAAAGATTGTTCTTGGGCATAAAACATTTATAAATATATGTGGCTTTCTTCACACCATTTCACTTATACTTCTTTGTATATAAGTTTCCTACGAGTTGAGGGCTTCATGCGTTAAACCTGTGGATCGTTGACTCTTAGCCTTATTTCATTTCTTTTGTTTTCTTAGATTGAGCTGTTTATATTATTCTTGGTATGAATGATACAATTGTCTTCTTTTGCATCTATAGTTTTATTGCCATTGTCGTATAGGCTTAGCCATAATTGATTCTTTGGCATTTCTTCAGTGGCTAACTTAAACAAGGTATTTTGGTTGTGATTACTTTGGATTGGATCCAAAAGACTAATTAGCAAAGATTTACCAAAATGTGAACGCCAATACTCAAGGACCGCATAGCGCAGTGGATTAGCGCGTCTGACTTCGGATCAGAAGGTCGTGGGTTCGACTCCCACTGTGGTCGCATTTTATGTATTTTGAGATATTTAGGTTTTGTAGTTCTCTAGCTACACCGCTTATCGTAATCTTTCACTCACCAGACCAGATGCTCTTCATCATCATCTCATTGCTTTCACAAACTTTAAGTCAAAGACACTGACGAGGGACGACTCTATTTATAGATCTAGGTTTCGATAACTACTGATTCATCCTATATCATATGTTATATAAGACAACGTATCCATAGGGTACCCTTTCATTGCTTGACAAAGAAAAGAAAAGACATTTTCTGTAAAACATAGATGCATGAACTTGTCGCTCTAATGTGCCCGACACTCCATACAACCTTTATAGACATTTAAAAGAAAACGGTCACAGAAGTTTCAACATCTTCAGTCTTGCTTCATGCTCTGCATCCAGCTTCGGGGGAGTGTAACTTCCATGAAGATCCTCCACAATGTACTCCTTTGTGAGCTCTCTCTTGGTGAGAATATGGTAATGTCTCTGCCATATCCTTTGGATAGCCATAGTTGCGGCAAGGAAACCGTAAGCTAAACCAAGAATGGCAAAGATGACTACAAAGACAACAACAAGAGCAAAACAAGCTTCCATTGAAGCAGGGAAACAATCCAAGACACCCCATCCATAACAGCAGTTCTGGCATCCAGCCATCCTCGGGTCATTGCCATTGAGAGAAGAGCAATGTAGAATGATTCCAAGAAATCCAGTCATCACAAAGAAGGATATAACCCCTAAGATTCATGATACAGCAAATGTTTAAAAGCATGTTAAGATTCTAGATCCGTGGTATTCCAAAGATGTCTTAGTAATGAAATGAAAGGAGATGAAAGATTCAGGTATACCGATGCAGTAATAAAACGGGATAGGATGTCTTGACAATATACGATCCCAATCATCGTTAAAAGATTTGCGGAACTCTCCGTCTTTATCCATCATGTATGCGAATCCAGCCAGCACAGCGATAACCTAGAATATCAACAAGCTTCTTCTATTGAGATGTCGGAAAGTTTCAGTGTCTCGTACATTTTTACTGATTTTTTCCTTTGACATATCAGAAAATCTCTATTGAAAACAAGCTTCAGCGATGATAAGTCAAGAAAACAAAATTCAAGTCACAGAGAGCAAAAAGAACAATTTCATAGTCATCAAGTTCCATGGTCAATTGCAAGCACCAATCAAGAGAATTTGTGGAGTGACCAAGTGTCAAGATTCGAATCTGGATTCCAGATAATGAAAACAAACAAAACTATTCTCAGTGTATCTTATTGAAAGCTTTATCATCTCATGAAAACTGCAGTTATAAGTGCTATAGAAGGAGGTTAAGAGGGAGAGAGATATACTCACAGTCTGCACAGCGAAGAACACCAAGAGCACATCCCTAGCAACAAAGAGTCTAAATTTAGCTTTACGACGCCAAGAGTTGTTATCTTCAAAGGGTTCGACTCGGAGATGAAATTGTGCTTTGCAGGTGGTACAGTGAGAAAAAGCAAAACCTTCCTTAACCGATCGCCAATGATCGAGACATGACCGATGCACAAATTGTTGAGTGCCTTTGCACATACAAGGTGCTATCAATTCATCGCCTAATAATTCGCTATCGTCCTCCAAACATATACGACAACAAGGAGCTGAAGCAGAATCGTTCTCCAAATCTTCAGTATTTATCTCATCGCGATTTCCTGCGACTGCAGGAGACTCCGAAGAATAAGAAGATGAAGAATTGATATGATTTCTCAACAAGGGCGCGGAATCACTCAGCTTCTGCGAATCCGGTGGCTGCAATTGCACTTCACCTTGCATCATTGATCTCTGTAATCCTTCACTAACCCTAATTTACAGAAGTAAAAAGAAATTAAAAATTATTTGGGTGGATGTCAATCGGTGAGATCGGAGGAGGAAGGATTCAAATCGAATTGTCTCTGAATTTTGTTGAAATTCGTGCAGGCATGTAAGAAGATTACAGAAGTGAAAGGCAAAACTGGGAAAGGTCAATTCGAGAGGGGAAACTAAATTTCCTTAATTTTAATAAATCAAAAAGATAAAAAGGAAAAGATGAAAAATTGCAATGGGGTGAGAGAGGCTCGAACTCTCGACCTCAGGATCACTCAGTAGCTATGAGACCTACGCGCTAGCCAACTGCGCCACCACCCCACTTTGTAAAAATGTTTAATATATTGTTGAATTTATTGTTGAATTCGTTTTTCCCCAAAAAAACAAGTTATTGTTGAATTCAGTAACACACCGTTGAATCCTAATTAAAAGCTTTGCGATTTTTTTCCTTGAGTTTCACGTAACTATCGATATTGTAATTTGTAAAAAAAAAAGTTGTATTGAAGTAAGCCTAAAAAAATACCGAAATTAGAAAGATATTGTTAATATTCTTTAAAATAAGAACTGATAGAATTGCTAATAATCTTAAGTTTAGACGCTTGCTACATATAGTAGTTGAAGTTGAACAGACCGGTCAAGTCCGGTTTTAGTTAGTTGGCATTATTACTTAACGAGTTCTAGGGAGAAGCACATGAGATGCAATAAATGAAAAGCAATGAATAAAGAAAGGGAAAGCCGTTGGAGAAGACGAGGAAGTGACCATGTGCCACTGTTTCTACTTGGTGCAGCATTCCATGAGCTGCTTTCTTCTCTTTGACTATATATTTTATTTTAGTAAAAAATAAAAACTTTTTATTAGTCAGTCGTAATCACAGATGCAGATCGATTTCTCAAACTTCCTAGGAAGAAAAGCTTTTTGCTATTATCTCGGAAAATCTCTCCATGCCGGAGATGGAGCATATGATGAAAGAAGGGAGGTCTCTGGCAGAGACACCGACTTACTCTGTTGCTTCGGTTGTCACAGTCTTGGTTTTTGTTTGCTTTCTCGTTGAACGCGCCATCTACAGATTTGGCAAGGTCTGTAGTATATTTCGTTTATGTGTGTTTTTGTTACTTTTTATGTTTTTGTTGAAATGCGAAATGCTCAGTTCGAAAAGTGAGTGTGAGAATCAAAGAGTTCCTTTTTGTTCTGCAATTGAATTTAGGGAAGTCATTATCATTACCTAATGATTGTTTAACTGGATAAGAACCTGTTTCATGTTAGACGAAGATGAGAAGCCATTTTTATAATATGTTCTTTTGTGTTTACTTACAGTGGTTAAAAAAGACTAGAAGAAAGGCACTTTTCACTTCGCTAGAGAAGATGAAAGAAGGTATGTCAAAAGACCCCTTTGGAGAAGTTGTGCGGAGTTGTTGTGAGCTTATAAATATATTGTTTTCTTGGTAGAGTTAATGTTGCTGGGACTTATATCACTGCTGTTGTCACAAAGTGCAAGATGGATTTCAGAAATTTGTGTAAACTCTTCCCTTTTCAATAGTAAATTCTACATTTGCTCTGAAGCGGACTATGGAATCCATAAGAAAGTTCATCTGGAGCACACCCCTTCAACAAACGAGACTTCCGTACCTCATCATGGAGTCTCTCATCAATGCGGTCATGTAGATCTCTAGTTATATGTCGACTTGAAAGCCTCTTTTCCATTTCAACCTTGGATTAATTGTTCAACTGTTTCTTGGATCCAATGTCAGGGACGTGAACCGTTTGTGTCCTATGAGGGCCTCGAGCAACTCCTAAGATTCTTATTTGTCCTAGGTATCACTCATGTTCTATACAGTGGCATTGCCATTGGTTTAGCAATGAGCAAGGTACACTTTCTAGCTCCTGAATCTGCATATGACTGTTACACTTTAATTTTTGAATATTTATATGTTACTAGCTATCTCCTTCATCTTATGTCTAGAGGATGTATGATCAATTATTTTGTGCTCATAAGTATATGTCAACAGTATTCATTACTGAAAATTTGTGGAAAAACTATTCTCATTTGTGTATAAAGAGTGTTGTTAAAAATTATGCAGATGAACAGAAAACAGTACAGTCAGAAACAGTGTTGTCTTTTTATCATGAAATACAGATTTACAGTTGGAGAAAATGGGAAGCCCAAGCGATCATAATGGCTGAATCTGACATCCATGGTATATTACAACACTTTTCTGTTTCTCCTTCAAACAAAGCTTGTATGTTTCTTTGATGGGTCTCATCTTGAGGGAACATGAGGAACTGTGTTATTTTAGGATTAGTTACAGCATTAAACATTGTACTTAAGTTGTTCATTCATGAACTCACTTGAAAGGCTGTGGAGATGCTTTTATGCAGCATTTGCAAATATCTTTTCTCAATTTTCAGTCAAATAATTTCCTCTTCTTCTTGACTTTATTCAATAGCAAAGAAGACAAAGGTGATGAAGCGTCAGTCTACATTTGTTTTCCATCACGCCTCTCATCCTTGGAGTAACAATCGTTTTCTCATCTGGATGGTAACTCTTCATTCTTCTACCTCAAACTGTATACTTTGCACCATAAGCATTCGAATTGCAGATAATTTACATATTTCTCCAGAATCTTTCTTTTTTTTTTATGGCATTTCTCTTGCTGTAAAACATATGTTTGGTATTGCAGCTTTGTTTCCTGCGGCAGTTTAGAGGCTCCATACAAAAGTCTGACTACTTTGCACTTCGGTTAGGTTTCCTCACTGTGAGTAACTTGATATGTAATACCTTTTTGGATTGATAGTTGATACTTTTGTTCTGCGATTTCTCATCTTATCTGGTATAGCTGACATGATTAGTGTACTGAATCCGTTCTTCATTACTTTGAAATTTCAGAAACATAACTTGCCATTTACATACAACTTCCATATGTATATGGTACGGACCATGGAAGATGAGTTTCATGGCATTGTTGGAATTAGGTATGCTTATTGCAGAAATGAGAGTTTATTTTTCAACTGTCTTCAGAAGATTTCATAAGGGAGTTACGGAACATGACTGATCAATGTTTCTTGATGATTCAACAGCTGGCCGCTTTGGGTTTACGCTATAGTATGCATTTGCATAAATGTTCATGGTAATTTATTGTCTACATATATGCAAAATGCATTCCTTACATTTTCTACATTTAAGTTTGATTTGACTAATTGAATGATGTCATGACAGGCCTGAACATGTACTTTTGGTTATCATTCATCCCTGCCATTGTAAGTAAACAAAGCAAGAGTGCGTAAAAAGCTTGAATATCATAAGGCACTAACACTCAACGCATGTGTTTTTGTTTAAGCTTGTCATGTTGGTTGGAACCAAACTCGAGCATGTTGTCTCGAAGCTTGCTCTCGAGGTTAAGGAGCAACAAAGAGGCACATCTAATGGGGCTCAAGTCAAACCACGTGATGAACTCTTCTGGTTTGGGAAACCAGAAATTCTGCTACGGTTGATACAGTTTATCATTTTTCAGGTAAGAAGTTTTTCTTTCTCAGTACTATAAGCCAATGAGTTTTGTTTATTCACAGACATGATCCTTGTTTTATGTATATTCTGGTAATGCAGAATGCATTTGAGATGGCAACATTCATCTGGTTCTTGGTAAGGCTACCTCATACACATATACTTGCATCAATCCTTAAATCAGGCTATGTAAAACTGTTTCAGAATATGAAGAAATCATTCTTTTGATGTATCAGTGGGGAATCAAGGAAAGATCTTGCTTCATGAAGAACCATGTGATGATATCAACCCGGCTAATTTCTGGGTGCGTTTTATATACACAACAAATTCACAGCAATGCACTGTCTCTTAAGGTTTTTATCTTCTGGTGATGCAGGGTTCTTGTTCAGTTTTGGTGTAGTTATGGTACTGTGCCTCTCAATGTAATCGTCACTCAGGTTCGTCTAAACATATTACATATCTACAGGTTCTATACATGCTTGAGCCTATCCAGGTCTATGACTAAACATCATTTCACCTGAATCAGATGGGATCTCGGCACAAGAAAGCAGTGATAGCAGAGAGTGTAAGAGACTCACTTCACAGCTGGTGCAAAAGAGTGAAAGAGAGGTCTAAGCACACAAGATCAGTGTGTTCCCTTGACACAGCAACAATAGACGAGAGAGACGAGATCACAGTGGGGACATTATCAAGGAGCTCATCCATGACTTCACTGAATCAGATCACCATAAACTCGACAGACCAAGCAGAGTCCATATTCGGAGCGGCAGCTTCCTCACGTAGTCCTCAAGATGAATACACGTCGAGGGTCGAAGAATACCTGTCTGAAACATTCAATAACATTGGTTCAATGCAGCCTTTAAACGATGAGATTGAGATTGAGATTGAAGAACATGAAGGAGGGAGAGGAAGTGAGAGCGAAGAGAACGGTGATGCTGGAGAAACACTTCTGGATTTGTTTAGGAGGACTTGAGCATGTTTCTTCTTCTTTTTGAAGCTTGGTAATTAGTAATTACTTGACTCCATAAAAGCATAAACGTCGAGGGTCGAAGAATACCTGTCTGAAACATTCAATAACATTGGTTCAATGCAGCCTTTAAACGATGAGATTGAGATTGAGATTGAAGAACATGAAGGAGGGAGAGGAAGTGAGAGCGAAGAGAACGGTGATGCTGGAGAAACACTTCTGGATTTGTTTAGGAGGACTTGAGCATGTTTCTTCTTCTTTTTGAAGCTTGGTAATTAGTAATTACTTGACTCCATAAAAGCATAAACGTCGAGGGTCGAAGAATACCTGTCTGAAACATTCAATAACATTGGTTCAATGCAGCCTTTAAACGATGAGATTGAGATTGAGATTGAAGACTCCATAAAAGCATAAACTACACTTTAACAAGTAATATATGTAAGTACTATTGTTTATTATACTTTCTGAAAAGCAAAGGGATAATACTAGCGGTGACGGAAAAAATAATAATTTATAGTTTCCAAAATTTCTCCTTTTTTGACGTTAAGAAAAAATAAAAAAGAAAGATAGAGAATAACGTAAAAATGTCGACATATTGAACAAGTATAGACAAGATTGAGAAACTGTGTTTGTATCGCGTCAGTCTCTCCTCAATCTCTAACCGCCACGAGCGAACCAGTTCGCAATTGTATCGTCCTGACAATGTCGACACTCTTTCGCTCTTTCTCCAAGTTGCTTCCTTTTCGATTTCTCCTTTTTCAATTTCTCATATTTATTAGACTCACTTCGCTTTCTGCTCCTTGATCCCGAGGAAGAAGAAGCTCTTGATTCCATGATCATCGTTAATGTTAGTCAATTCCCTCCCTTGGGATTCCATTCTTCTCTCCGTTTCCTTATATTTATGCTTTTTGTTTTTGTAAATTCTGTAATCTGGATTTGGATTCTATTCTCTTTGCTCTCTTTAGGATCTTTGGACATTGTTTCCTCTGCACTTGTTCGGATCAAAAAGAGATTCTTCTGTCTCAGGTATTTTGTTGAACATTTGATACTCAATTATATCATTTGAAAACCCATAATTGAGTGAAACTGTTGTAGATTTCTCTAGGTTCTTCCATCTCGAATATTAGATGACTGAAAATAGTGAAACGCAATGTTATTTTCTTATTGATTGATATAGATTCTGAAACTGTTAGAATTTGTTCTGAATTGTGTTATCTGTTTGCTCTTATGTACAATGGAAAAAAAAAGACTCCATTTTGCAGATACTTCCAAAGAATATGGCTTCTTCTCCGACTAAAATCCTCTGTGATGCCAGCGAATCAGACCTTTGTCGAGACGATTCAGCTGCATTTCTACTCAAATTAGTAGCCATTGCCTCGATTCTCCTAGCCGGAGCTGCAGGTGTAGCCTTACCTCTTATTGGCAGGAACCGCCGGTTCCTTCAAACTGAGGGAAATCTCTTTGTAGCTGCTAAAGCTTTTGCAGCCGGCGTCATACTCGCCACTGGCTTTGTCCATATGCTTGCAGGCGGCACTGAAGCTCTGAACAATCCGTGCTTACCGGATTATCCGTGGTCTAAGTTTCCCTTTCCAGGGTTCTTTGCAATGATTGCTGCTTTGATGACTCTGCTTGTGGATTTCATGGGGACGCAGTATTATGAGAGGAAGCAAGAGAGTAGAGAGGCCGCTAGTGAAGCCTCTGTTGTTGATCCTGGTCGTGAAGAGACAACTGTTGTTCCGGTTGTCGTGGATAGAGTGAACGATAATAAAGTGTTTGGTGAAGAAGAGAGTGGCGGGATTCACATTGTTGGAATTCGCGCTCATGCTGCTCACCATAGACATAGTCACTCTAATGGCCATGGTACATGTGATGGAAATGTTCAGGAACATTCACACGGACATGGACATGTGCATAGAAATTCAGATGTCGAAAATGGAACTAGGCATGTTGTTGTTTCTCAGGTTTAGATCTCTTACCCCTTTTGCGAAACTGTTACTCATCTTTAGAACCTTGAAAGCTAGCTTGTATGAGTCATTTACAGTCCTACTTTCCAATATGGGTTCTCTAGGTCATATTTATCTTTATACTGATTTTGCAGATACTGGAGCTTGGGATTGTGTCTCACTCAATCATCATCGGATTATCCCTGGGGGTCTCGCAGTCTCCATGCACGATCAGGCCTCTCATTGCAGCTCTATCATTTCACCAGTTCTTTGAAGGATTTGCGCTCGGAGGCTGCATTTCTCAAGCACAGTTCAGGAACAAATCAGCAACCATAATGGCTTGCTTCTTTGCCTTAACCACGCCTGTAGGGATTGGGATTGGAACCGCAGTGGCTTCCTCTTTCAACTCCCATAGCCCGGGAGCTTTAGCTACTGAGGGGATACTTGACTCGCTCTCAGCTGGAATTCTGGTATACATGGCTCTGGTTGATCTCATCGCAGCTGATTTTCTAAGCAAGAGGATGAGTTGTAATGTGAGGCTTCAAGTTGTGTCGTATGTAATGTTGTTCCTTGGAGCTGGACTTATGTCCGCACTCGCCATTTGGGCTTAGCTCTTAGATTGTATATTATCTTCTGCAGAATAATATACGCCCACTGCAACTTCTTTTTTGACATTGGATGTTAAAATAAACAACCAAACTGAAGAACACACAAAAAGTGCTGAAATTTGTTATTTATTGATCTTATAAAAGGATAGGACAAATTAGGGAAAATATTAGCGAAGTACACACGATAGATGACTTATACATCAAGCTTTTTCTCAGTTGATCGAATTCTCCAAAAAGGCGTCAAAATTTAAGCAATGGCTTCTTCTTTGTGGGTTTCGATGACGACATCAGAAGTTGGGTAAGCAACACAGGTCAAGACATAGCCATCATTCATCTGGTCATCGTCTAAGAAGCTCTGATCGGACTGGTCAATGGAGCCAGATACAACTTTCCCGGCGCAAGTTGAGCAAGATCCTGCACGGCATGAGTATGGCAAATCGACCCCAGCTTCTTCGGCCGCGTCGAGGACGTAAACATCATCGTCGCACTCCACTTCTTGTTCTCCCTCAGGTGTGATGAACTTGACCTTATAAGTAGCCATGGCGGTAATACGGCCGCCGCGTGCGGAGGACGACTTGAGACCGAAGAGGGATTGTGTGTTCGCCAAAGAGAGAGATCTGATGCTGGTTGGTGTCTGTTGACGGCGGAGGAAAGAGGTGCTTACGATAGCACTGGAGAGAGCAGTGGAAGCCATTGCTGAGAGATGATTCTTTTTTCCTTTTTCAGGTTCCGTGAGTGTTGTGTGTGGTTTTGTGAAATTGCGTAGGAGGTGCGAGTGAGGGGATTATAAAGGAGGTGTATCTGCCACGTGGTTTACAATATGTGGGTTTTTGTTTTATCTTCTTGGTGATTGTCTTTTACATTTGTGCGCTATTTCGTTGGTAAAATATCTGGTTTGGATTTTGGTGGAGTCACCATCAGAATATGGGACTAGATGATTCTCGACTTGTTTGGGTTAGAAAGGACTTTACGGTCCTTACGTACGTCCAACCCGTGAAACCATTTTACGCTTTGCGTCATGCCCGAGTGTTCACCTCAGTTTTTAACCTCTTTTCCCGTTAACTATCCTAGGTGATCACACAACTTCTCGTATGTGTACCCCAGAAAGAAGAAAAAATTGAGTGGAGTGAAGTGAACATGAACAAAAAAAAAGATAGGGAAAAAGATTACAGGTAGTAGTAGTAGTATAGTACACCGACTCAATTCTAATCTAAAGAGAACAATTCACTTACCAAAAAGGGCATAAAAAAGAAAAGAAAAAAAAGAAGATGAAGAGACCAAAAGCCCCCATTGAAGAATATTATATGTTCCTTCAATATAATATATAACCTCCTCATAAGAAGCTTCCTTCTAATTGAAATTTGTTTTCTCTTTTCTTTGTTCTGTTTACCTCTTCTAGTCGCACTTGATGTTTCTGTAGATCCTCCTTACAAACAGATTTGATCCCAAGTACCCAACAGCTCCTTCAAAATTTACACAAGAAGGTTAGTCAAATCAATAACACCACTCGCTAGTTTAAAGAGAATGGAGAGAGTGAGCTCACCGCAAAGGATTCCAAGGCCAAGGCAGAACATCATGGTGTATCCAAAGTAGAAGCTTGTCTGGAAGAATCCAGACATCTTGGTCTTTACGTAGTAGTAATAGATGGAGTATAAGTAGACATAGACAGCCGTTGAAGCAGCAGAGAAAAATGAAGTCCATTGCCAGTGATAGTTCTCTGCATTCAGTAGGAAATAAGTTCCCACAATTGTCACACATACCGTCACTATGACGAGTATCACAAAAACCAACAGCATGAATCCATACACATAGTAGACCTGTTGAACAGAAAAAAAACAATCAATCAGAAAATAGCCAATTCTACTTCAGCTCCTCAAACTTTAGATATAGGTCTACTACAACTAGGCTAGTTCTTAACGTAGCAGATTGTAGCTGATGTAGGTTTGTTAGAGAGGGCAGCATTTACCGATTGGGCTGGCTGTATTTTTAGGGGTTTTGGTTGAGTGTTGAGAGTCTATCACTAATCAAATCTCTTTGATACGGATTAGCATGAGAACTAGTAAATTTAATAACTTTGTTCGAATCAAAGCAACTACTTTTACCTTGTAATTCCAGAAGGATGTGAAGACAAAGTACATCTCAATGAAGATGCTTCCAAAGGGTAGCAAACCTCCCATCAGGGAGACAACCGATGGAGTCAAGTACCATTTTTTCTCAGGGATTGGACGTGGAATGGTCTTCACACGGCATGGATTGTTTGGAGCACCACTCCAGTTTCTTCCAACGACAGTCCCGAGGAGGGCTAAGGGGAAGGAAATGAAACCCCAAATTACAAACACAACAACCATCGTCCCAAAGGGAATAGCCGCAAGAGATCCATAGAATATGGCAATTGTGTTAAGGAGAAAGCCAATTCCGAAGCACAAAAAGGGGAAGAGAGAAGCCGTGAGGACCATGCACTTGATCCACTGTTTACCTGAATGAACCAGCATTCAAATTACTTACACAGTAAGAGAGGAAAGAAACATAAAGAGATCAGCCAAGTCTTACCCCCGCTTCTTGAGTACATCCCACCGCTCACATAACCAGAGACAAAGGATGTCAATGCATAGCAAACTATGAAAGTCGTGACAATTGCTCCTCTCCTGAAATACATAGAATATGAGGTGAGCAAAATCTATATATACAAACAAACCAAAGATACTACAAAGACTATAGGGGAAACAACAATACCAAAAACTTGCTCAAAAGAAAAGAAGGGCATAATACATACCCAACGTAGAGAGTTCCCACGATGGCCATTAATATGACAAGAAGAACCAGCAATGCCAACTGTGCACCTGTGCCAACAACAGCTGAAAGAAGAACTAGACTACTTGCTGGCCTGAACACATCTCCATGCACAAGTTTCCAACCAGATTCTTCACTGACATCTCGTTCCTGTGCTCATCAATATTACTGTCAGAAATGGTTATACAGCCTTGCAATTAGAAAAACAAAAATTTAACTGTTCGAAAGACTGCCTAGAGTAGAAACAGCAAAAAATTGTGCAGCTATGGACAAATAAAATGTTGAAGAGACATCACCAAGCTCTCAAGATCATCATCTTCTCGAGCATACTTCGCATAATCATTTCTGAGAGTCCTCATCAATATCATTGAGACCAAACCAGTGAGGAAGATAACCATCATGAATGAGTTAAAGATGGAGAACCAGTGGATCTGCAGAAAAAAGAAAAAAAAAAAACTCTCAAGTGACTTATAAAGCTTGAACAGAAATCTTCAAGAGATGAAGTTTAAAAATTAGGGCTTGCACTTTTGAACAAGTAGAAAATGTGGCATTCACTGCGATACATTATAAACCTGTGAGCAAATCCGAACCAAAGACTATAGCAGAAGGGTTAAAAACTAATATATTGAACGCTAAAAGTACCTGGTGTTCAAAAAATGGATAATCCAGATATACGTCAAAGCGGCGAGCAAATGTGACATTTGTTGGAATCCATTGCACGGAATATGTCAAATCCACTGTTCTCCCTGCTTCCAATGGCCTTGGGTTGTCTTGTGTGAGATTAACATGAATGATCTACAATAATAAACAAATAATGAGTGGGAAAAAAAAAAATGAATGAAGATCACAGCATGTAGTTCACAAAATATCCGTACTATTGCTTTATGGAGTAGCAACAACTGACCTGGTCTTTGTTGTATTTGACAATAATGTTCTTGTGTGTGTAGAGGACATGCCTGCCATTTTCACTATTTTTTTCAGGATGCAGCTCACCCACAAAGCCTACATCAGTAATGAAACAAAACTAAATCCCTCTAAAACTATAAAAAAAAAGATTGATAAAGGTTTGATGTTTCAAGCAAAAATATAAAAAGGTCATACCCCACAAAGGTAGATCATCTGAAGTAAGAAGCACCCAAATGAAAGTCCACGCAATTAATATGCCACAGAAAAAAGGGTGAGAAATAAGGTTAGCAATCCAAAGAAGTTACATTCCTTCCATCTTTATTAATGTGAGAAAATATACATATGTAAGATTATGTATCCCCTCCAACTTCAATTGCCGTAAATGATATAGGTATGGCAGTGAAGATGCATATAGGGATATTTCAGATTTGCATGAAGATATAATAATCTAAAACAAACTAAGCAAAAGCAAAGCGTTTCTGAATTTTATACAGAAGGAAACTGCAACATCTTTTCTCTAAAATAATAAATCTTCCTTTTTCATGCTATTTCAGCGCAATATGTACAAAGAAATGTGGAACATACCCATGAAAAATTCAAACCAGTAGCTAGATTCAATGGCATCTTTAAAGTGCTTGACCTTAGCTTCATTAAGTTCAAGCTGACAGATGACATTTCTGTCCACATCCTCTGTGAAAAACAGGAAAACAGAAAAAGGTATTGTAATTAGAGCACAAGTAAGATAACTGCTATGGAAAAGCTAGCATGAGAATTAAAACATACTCAAGAACTTTATCGCAACTTCACTGTCAATCAACTCATTTCCACCAAGAACTTCACCAAGACCACCCCATTTGTGAACATTGTTTCCAGATGGGCGACAAAATGGAAGACTGTAATAGTTGTACGTTTCTTGTGGATTATTATATGGACCAACTTTGTTTACCCACAGTGTAACCTGTTCACCGGCTTGATACTGAAAAAGGCGAAAGCAAAATCTGGTTGGAATTGAAGGACGATGTACGTACAAGGTTAACTTTACTACTACTTGCGAGAATAAGAAGACAGAAGGAGCAAAAGCATTGAAAACCTTGATCTTATGATCTCCAGTATCATAAAAGGCAAGAATTTTGGGCTAAAACTAACAATCGGCAAACGAAGGCAAGTGTGACCTCTTTCAATATCAGAATTAAGATCAAATTAGAAAACTTTTTACACTTACTTTTCCCGACCTCAGAATTAAAAGAACTACATGTCGTAGATGCTACATCCCCCAAAACAGATAAAATAAACCCAACAAGAAATGGTAGGTGCATATCTCACTTATACTGCTCTCAAATTGTCATAAGCACGCAAAAAAATAAATATTCACTTCAGAGATCAGATCACTCAGGGAAATTGATTATTAAATGCCAGTCAATTACATCACTCAGCATTGATCCACGTGTTTGAACATCAAACAGACTACCTAAGTTTCTGAGTATCAAAGAAACGAGAATTTTAATTCCATATCAAAACTAATGATAAAGCCAAGATTGTGAGAATTACAATGACTATATAAAAAATTACTCCTAGACTTGCAACGAAATAAGCAATTGGATGGAAGCTCGAGGATCCTACCCGTCGGAAAAAAAAAAACAGATCCATACAGGAAAAAAAATTCAATTGCAAACAACATGCAAATCACGAGATCTATGGACACAATACTCGATTCGAGCTGCATTAAAAACAAAAAAACGACGGGAGATCCGACTCAAACCTTATGATCTGAATCCGATGCGTACGTAGGTGCGAGAAGAGAAACGAAAAGAAGGAATACGACGGCGGAGGAAGACGGCATCGCGAAAACCGGCGGAGGATCAGATCTGAGGAAGACAGAGCGCGAGACCGAGAGACAGAGAGATCCTCAGCTCAGTGTTTCACTTTGTAGAGATTTTGGGTAAAGAAAAATTATAAGGCTAAGTTACAACTTCTTTTTGCTCGATTGATTGGGCCCTTCTTTTTTACCGGTTTATTGGGCCTCTTTCTTTTACCGATTTAGTGGGCCTCTAGACTATATATCAATCTAAAGCCATATAAAGACCAATATGTGTTAAAAATTATAGAACAAGAGGGTTTTATTTAGTTTAGCATTCTAATAGTTTAAGGTTGATAGGTAGCTGCCGGTAGTTTTAAGTATTGTGTGTTTGTTTTTTTTGGCAACTACTTACATTAGAGAGATATTGGGTAAATACTCATTACAACTTGCCCAGGTACACATATCCCAAGCTCAAGACTTTTGTCAAGCTCCAAAATATCAAGGGAAAACAATTATGATCGTATAACTGAAACATAAGAAACTTATAGCACATACCTCTTACTAGTTCAGTTTCCCTCTCCTTTTCATAAGAGTTATCGACTTTTTTCTTTCTTGTTTCTCCATTTGCATGTCTGGATTTTCGTCAAATTCCTCCTTCAATCAGTACAACAATCCTCTCATTTTGTTTCTATATCACTAAAACTATCATATCATCAATACTCTCTTTGCATGTATGGATCCTTTGATTCTTGAAGCATTACGGTCGATGTCAATTGATAATGAATAACCAATCCCCTTACCTCCTCAGCTTGATTATCGCTCTAAAGATAAAAATCGTCACAAAATTGTTGGTCGCTTGCTTAATCTCGATAGTCAGAACATGCAAAAAGTCATCCTCAATTTGCCTAGGATTTGGCATTTGCATGGGAAGATAAGAGGCTCGGTTCTATCTAATGATCGCTTTCAATTTTTCTTTGAGACAAAAGAAGACATTGATGCAATTTTGAGGTCAAAGTATTGGTATTACGAAGACTGGGGGTTGGTGATAGATAAATAGGATTCAAATCTACCACAACCATCACTCAACTCGACTTCGATCTGGATCCGTATATCGGGAATTTCGACTGATTACTTATCCATAAATACCATTACTGCAATAGCAATTTCAATAGGAGATGTGATTAAAATAGAGTTCGATTCATCCAAAACTCATATACATAACTATGTGAGAGTCCTGCTTACTTTTAACCTAGAATATCTGATACGTTGTTAAGGAATGATCCGTATTCCATCGGGCGATATTGTACAAATTGGTATTCACTTTGAAAAAGCCAAGAACTACTGCCACCAATGTATGCATCTTACACATGATATTCGTCGGTGTCCATCACTTATACATACTTTATTAACAGGACAAAGTCAAGGGCCACTTTCACCACTCATGCAATCTACTCCTTCGTATCAAAGGACAATGAATCTACGCAAGTGCATGTACCCTACATAAGTCCAAATGAGGTATCCAATGTCATGCAAGCTAGGTCACATACTCCTAAACAACTAAAGCGTCCACATAGTATGGAGAGTGAGTCTGCAACAACAACACCCAACATAGAAACGAACGAAATGCATGTAGTAAAAAATGGCACACTTAAAAACCACACAAAGGCCATTCCAATTGATATATATCATGTTACTCTCACTAAAGATAGAAGATATCAGAAAACGTATCAAACACAGGAGAAAAAGGAACGCCTGGACACCTCTTTTCAAAAGAAATCATGAAGCCAATTGCTGGATAAGGGAATTAGAGAATCCCCACCTTCTCAAAATATAATAACTTGTGAGAACATGGCAACATCTTCAGGGACACAAGTTAAAAGACAAAAACTCTTGCATGCATGCACCTCCATGATTTCTCCCTCAGACATGCACTACGACACTGGTATGTATCAAGGTATGGTGGCTGACCTTAGGCCACCCGCAGAGCAATGAGTATTTTTAGTTGGAACTGTCAAGTATTGAGAAGCACCTTGACAGTTCGATGCCTTAAGAAAGTTCGCCAACGCGAATTTCCGGACATAATGTTTCTCATGGAAACAAAAATGATTCGTCACATGTAAAAGGAATTCAACAATGGTTGGGATATGATCACTCGACGGTGGTTAATCCTCAAGGATTAAGTGGTGGTTTATGTCTTTTCTGGAAGTCATCTAAACAATTAGCAGTATTATCCCAGAATAAAAACATTATTGATACATCTGTCAGGATAGGCAATACAACACTATATATGACCTTCATTTATGGAGAACCTCAACGTCACCTTCGGAATAAGGTATGGACTAAGTTAATGGAGATTGCACAACAACATCCTTTTCTATGGTATCTTATTAGAGATTTCAATAAACTCCTACATAAAATGGATAAGTTAGGAGGTCCCCAGTGTAGTCTTACATCCCTTGGATATTTTCGTAAAATGATACAAGAGTGCCAGCTTCGAGACATACCAAGTTATGGTAATCATTATTCATGGGCGGGTATCAAAGGTTAGTCTTGGATACAATGTCAGCTGGACAGAAGTTTCGGAAATAATGATTTTCTCAGTATATTCCCAAAAACAACAACAACATATCTTTTGTGTATGGGATCAGATCATTGACCACTTCTTACAACTTTGATCCGGGAAACTTATCATCATCAAGGATGATTCTATTTTGACAAACGTTGGATTTATAAAAAGGAATTTCATCAGTTAGTTACTCAGTGCTGCATTAAGTTGTTTCAAGAAGACCACCATTCTCTTTACGAATTTGTTTCTACATGCCGTCAATTTATTTCAAGATGGAAAAAACGAACACAACAAAACTCTCATCGTCATATACAGGACTTACAAACTTGGTTTGATCTTGAATATTCTAAACTTTATCCAAACTTGGAGAAGATGCAAGCCATTAAAACATCCCTCGAGGAGAAGTTCAAATATGAAGAGGTTTTTTGGAAATAAAAAAGCCGGATTAAATGGTTACAAGCTGGAGATCAAAACACTGCTTTCTTTCAAAATTCTGTTAAACAACATAGACTGGAAAACATTCTATACTTAATTGACAAGTTTGGGAATATGCAGTTTACAGAAGGCTTCAAAGGAAATATTGCAACCTCGTATTTTCAACAACTATTTACTACGTCCAACCCAACGACAATTGATGAATGCTTGGATGGAATCAGCCCAGAATATCACCAGACGACAATGATAGATTAGCTCTTTATAGCATTAACGGGAATAGTGCGCCGGGACCAGATGGTATAACAGCTCTTTTATACAAGACTTTTTGGAATACCATTCGCGATAGCATTGTTTCAGAAGTTCAAGATATCTTTATTCACGGTAGATTTCCAAAAGAATGGAATTACACACATTTGCTTAATCCCGGAAGGACAATCTTTGAAGAACATGGGTGAATATAGACCAATCAGTTTATGTTCAGTCTTGTACAAGATTGTCACTAAGATTCTAGTGGCACGACTACAACCATTGTTGCACAAATTAATATCAGAAACCCAGGATGCATTTGTATCAGGTCGATATATTACTGATAATATCTTAATCGCCCATGAAATATTTCATTCTATTCGAACCCATCTGCAACTTCAACCTGAATATTTGGCAGTCAAAACAGACATGTCAAAAGCTTATGATATAATAGAATGGCTTTAATTGGAAAAGATTTTATCTAAACTTGGTTTCAGCAATAACTGGATACAGCTCATGTTCTGCGTCTCATTAGTAACTTACTCGGTTTTGATTAATGGGTTCCCTCATGGACTTATATTACCACAACGTGGGCTACGCCAAGGTGATCCTCTCTCGCCTTTCTTATTTATTATCTGTGTTGAAGGCCTGGTTCACACTATGAGAAATGTAGAGGAAGCATTGACTTTATTTGGTATTAAACTTCACCCTTCGGCTCCATTGATCCAGCAATTGCTATTCGCAGATGACAGCCTTTTTATCTGTAAAGCAACTTCTGAGGAAAGTTCTACTCTTCGCAAGTGCTTATCATTATACAAAAATGCAAAACAAACGATTAATTTTAATAAATCATATGTTACTATGGGTCCGCGCATGTCGGAGTTACGGGCAACATATATTAAAAACATACTTACCATTTTCTCCTCTGGTGGTTTTGGTAAGTACATGGGTTTGCCAGAATATTTTACGGGATCAAAAAGGAAATTTTTTGATTTATATATACTAAACTACAATCCACTACATTGGGATGATATAATAAATTTGGAGCCACCGCTTTTTTGATATACGCCATATCCTGTTTTCGATTGTCCAAATATACTTGTTCAAAAATAACATCTACTATGAGTCAATCCTGGTGGACTTCTACTTAGGGAAAGAAGAAAATACCCTGGGTTGCATGGAAAGAAATTTGCTCAAGTAAAGTAACAAGTGGTCTCGGATTCAGAGACATAGCGAAATTTAACAAAGCTTTGCTTGCAAAACAAGCATGGAATTTACTACACAATTAAGGTTCAATTCTATCCAAGATTTATAAGGCAAAATATTATCACTCATCAGAATTCTTAACGCCTCCTTAGGATGTAGACCCTCTTATGCATGGAGAAGTATATTACATGGTAGAAAGTTACTACAACAGGGTTTACAATGCCATATAGGAAACGGGAGAAATACGTTTGTTTGGATGTTGAAATGGATATTTTAGGATGAACCAAGACCTCCAGTTGGTATACAACCTACTATTGATACTCTCCTCCGGGTTTCTTCGCTTATAGAGAACAATGACTAGAATTCAGAGAAACTCCAAGAATTATTTCATAATGCGGACATTGTGAGAATACAAAAACAACCACCAAATATAGCAGTATCAGACTCATGGATTTGGAGCTATATTAGGAATGTAATCTACTCTATTAAAAGTGGACATTGGCTACTACGGAAATTATCACACAATCATCAAAATGGTTTGAATAGAGATAGTGGTATAACCAATATCAAAAAGAAAATTTGGCAAGTGGATGTACCGCCAAAAATTAAATTTTTTCCTGTGGAGAGCCTTATCTAGTGCACTTGCAGTTGGATCATGTTTACGCAGCCGAAAAATACAAGTTCCCGAAAGATGTCAGATTTGCAATATTGAAGAAGAAAATATAAATCATATGTTGTTCTCTTGTCCGCCAACACGACAGTTATGGGCTTTATCAAATATCACTCACCTGGCATCATGTTATTCTCGAACTTCTTTAACTGTCGATTTCCAATATTTGATTGACAAAGTCAAACAATCAAGGAGCAATATCGAGATTACAAAAGAAATTCCGTGGCTACTTTGGACAATATGGAAACATAGAAATAGAGTGATTATACAAAAAGAAAAACAACTTGCAGATGGTTATCCGAGATATTTTTCAAGAATTAAATACTTGGAACACAAGCAAGCTTCACAAGACACAACAACCCGTCAATACAACCCTCAATTCATTCAATATGTCGCATATTAACCTTAAATTCAAATTTCACTACCACTACAAAACAATATGGTCTGACAAAACGAAATTTGGTGGTGGTGCTTGGATTATTCGGAATTCTCAAGGAGATGTGAAATTTCATGCGCGTCATGCCATGATTCTCATAAAGTCAAAAACCTCTCTTGCTTTTTATGGACTTCTATGGAAATTACAGAGCATTAAGGACCTCCGATTACAGGACATATGCATCTATACGGATAGCGAGATCGTTGTTCAAGTGGTCACAAATCCTCAACAATGGCCACACTTTAGCTCATGGTACAATAAAATTCAAGCTACATTCAACACGATCAACAATGTCCACTTAGAAATAACTCATTGAAATAATAATAAAGCAGCAACAATAATAGCTAAAAGTGTAATCCAAGGACAACGTTATAACGATTACATTGCATCTGGTAGACCATTTTGGATTTCTCGTATAATTCATAAGGATAAGGTAATGTTCCCTCACTTATAATAATACTCTATTTTACATTTTATTTTAAACACTTTTCACACTTTAATATCCTTATTATTACCTTAATAGTTTTCCATCAAGTATATAAACCTTTCTGTTATAATTTTTACCTTAATTCCCTCGATTGCATTTTCCGTGTTTTTTGAAATCCTAATAAAAGTTATTTTCTCATAAGCTACCTTTATTATATATATATATATATATATATATATATATATTACTCCTATAGTTTTCATCACCATTTTCTATGCTAAGCATTAGCTAAAGTTCCCAAATATATGTCGTAATATTAAGAGTTTGACTTATATATGCTTAAGCAATCATTCTTTTACCTCGAAACAATACTTCTATATAATACTATCAATACTAGTTATCACTCATAATCATCCTTACAATCTTTATTTCTTCACTAAAATCATCATTACCCCTTAATTTTTCTAATACCTAAACCTTTTCAACACTTGGCATCCAATTTACGCCTCAAACATCTCAAAAACTCGTTAATCGGAGCATGTCCTTTCGTAATCCCCTCTTTCACATCCAAGCTTCACACTCGGTGACACATCACATCATAATCAACACATTGCGATCTTATATACATATACACGCATGCAGATTGCATGCAAAGTGACCTCGAGTACCACAATATTCAATCTCATGATTACTCTTTGGAAAGTATAGAAAATAGTCCTCTCATCTTCTTCTTACAATTGGTGTATATATACATAGTGTCTTTTACGCAACTCTTCACTCACATCTCTCTTTTCACACCTTATCAAACCACATTCATAACTATAATCACTATGGATCCGGAGTTTTAGGATGCGCTTAATGATTACGACGAACTAGGCTGTGAGTTACCACTTCTCGACATTCCTTTTCAAGCATATTCCACGGCTCTAGCTCACAATCGCCTAAGCGTCATTGGAAGACATTTGAACACTACGGAGAAAAACATGCAAGACTTGGTGGAAGATTTGCCTCACTATTAGAATCTAACTTCGAGAGTCCAAGGTTGCATTTTGAACCCTCACTTTGTTCAATTCTCATTCTCTTCGGACAATGATCTCGTTGCAATTCTCCGGAGGCAACCATGTGTTTACAACAGATGGTTTGTGGCTCTACAAAGACGGGAAGATTATCCCACACATGATTTTCTCATAACGGTTGATTTGTGGGTTCAAATATGATGTTTGCCGCTCCAATTTACATCCGATCAAACAACTTACATCATTGGTGAAACGCTAGGTGAGGTTCTCGCCGTTGAATTTATTGGTCCTTCACTCACACACTCAACATTTGTCCGTGTTAATTTTCGCTACAACATTCGGAATCGAGTGAGATTTTATCGGTGGGTTCGCTTTCATTTCGGTGATATTATTCTTGAAAAGTTCCACTACGAAAACCTTTCACGGATTTGCTTTTATTGCCAACATCTCACGCATAACTCGGCTTGTTGTCCTTTCATTCATCCCATACATGATGACAACATGGTCCTAATGGCTCTAAGTATTGATGATAACCAAGCCACGGAGAGTTTGATTTCTTACTCGTACCAACAGTCTTTATCTTCGAGAGTTCTAGATGCAAATCCAAATGCTCGCCATGAAATATCAACTCCTACATCAGAGATTCCACCTCACAATCCTTGGGAGTTTAACCGATTTACTCGATTCGTCCATCAACCACAATATAATGAAGATCAAACAATGCATGGCTTCTTTGATGGTAGTGTTTATGCCGCTATGACACATCAAGAACATGAGTACCACGGAGATGGTAACAATGATGGTGCTTCTTCTTGGATGCGCCAACCAGACAAGATTAAACGTCAAGGACAAAAAAGAGCAGGAACAAGCCACAAACGGAGTAATAGTATCTAATGGACCAACTAGAACATTTTGCTACGCCATCAAAGTCTTTTGATTACAATGTTTGAAGAACACAATACTTTTGTTTAATGTTGTTTAATGATCGGGTATATTGTTAGATTTTCATATCGTTATGACTTAATCTAATAGGCCAAGTTAGTATTGTCATTGGATACGAATGCTTGTAGAACAATATGCTTGTGTTTTACTTTTGCTTACTTGATGACTATATTACTAGGTTTTAATTTTATCTTAATTGTAAAGGTTTGGCTACCTTAAAGCGATATGAAAGTTTTTTTTTTGTCAACCTTACTCTTATAATTGGATCGACAAGGCCTGATCCATAGCAAAAGCCCATATTCTAAAATCTCTCTTTTTTCTTCCCTTGCATGATGGAGGAATCGAACTCTGGTGCCTGAGAAATGGTAAAGTGGTCACTATCACTGGGCCACACGTCCTCGGTCCATATAAAAGTTTTATTAATATTATTAATTTTCAGTGGAAAAAAAAAACTTATAGCAAACTTACTAGTTTTTTTCCAAGACCAAACCGATATTATTAATATTATTAAAATAAAGCCAAGTAATTAACCATTGAATTCATAGATCTTTAGATAGTACGGGACTTTTTCCATTATGCATAGTGTTTTTTCATTCTTTTTCTTTTTGTCAATTTCTTTACTGTTTTTTTCTTGATTAACCTTTGTATAATTTTGTTATGGTAGCATGTTAAAGTTGCCAAAAGTATCGTGAACCAACATGCAATTCTCACTTCACTCTTTTGATACTCCTTGTAGGTGACGACAAGTGGCCTTAATTCCAAATTACCTTAATTCTTTTCTAGAGATGAAATTGCAATCCAAATATGCACCTCCGTTCATTGTTTCCATTTTGATTTGAACACCAATTAACAGAATTACTTAAGAAAGAAAAGGAAATTAGTAGAATTGGGAAATGGAAGATGCTTAAAAACAATTATGAAATTTGAATAAGAGGTCAGCTTTGAAGATAGATTATTTGAATTGAAATGAAAGAAATCTTGATGATAATAGGTGTAAGAGGAAGTCAAAGTTTATAAGGTTCTTTAATCTTGCATTCACCAACACATTCACTTATTGAATGATCTAAAACTGAAAAAAACTTAAAAGAAATATGGTAAAGATACAAGATGAAATCAAAGACAGGAGATAAAAAAAGTGATCGGCATTTATAGTTGATCTGACATTTTGACTCCCTTCACTCTATCACCGTGGGGAAGGAGGAGAATTAGAGAAAGTTTAATTATCACAAACATGAAAAGTAAACCAAGAAAGAAGAAAAGGGGATAAAGAAAGCAGATAAGGGACCGATACCAGCGCTATGGGAGCCACCGATCACTAGACCAAGATCACGATACGAAGAAACTTTCTCACTTTAAAGATAAGAGAAGCAAGATAAACATAAGTGTAAGAAAAATCAGGGATCCATGTAGTAGTTTTAATCTTGAAAAGTGATTAAGTATGGTGTTTAATGTTTAGTTTGTCTAGTCTAGTTTTAATTTTTTGTCACTCAATATACTATATTACTTAAAACTTAGAGGGTTGAGTTTAATGCTACAAGGGCCAATTTAGAGATCCCATTAGACACTGTTCTGGGATCTATCGATCCAGTTGGAAGAAAACAACAATAAATGAAACGAAAGGTCGATGATATCCATGGAGACTCCATAGATTTCTGACAAGATTGTGCCTGAGTTCAAGGCAGAGATAAGAGTAGCATAGTCTGAATTGAAGGCCACCTTTGTGAAGCCTAGATCCAGAGCATGTTTCACTGTCGATTTCATAGCTAACACCTCGGTCATAAGTGGAGATGCCACAAATTCCAGTCATTTTAAAGCTTGTGCAATCCAAGCTCCATTCCTGAAGAAAGCCCAAGCGATACCTGCAGAGATATTTTCGGACTTCCAGGCCCCATCTGATTTGCACATAATTTTGGAAAGGTTCATATTTTTACTTAACTTGAGACGAGGGATCAAAGATTTGCACTGAGTTGCTAAAGCTAACTCCCATTCTCGTGCTCCCGCATGCGATCGAAAGGTTAGATATCTCCATTGCTAAGCTCTTCTTGTCACTGAAAATAAGTTGATTTAGTGTTTTCCACAATTGCCATAGGATCCACGCAGCTAATGGAGTGGAAGATACTCCCAGCGGAGGAAGAAACTTCAAGGATCGAAGGTACTTCCAAGCTTGGCTTACCATCCATTCATTCGAGAAACTCGGTAACTCAATAAATAGTGATCTTTCCCAAACCCCTCTGGTAGTTTCACATTTAAAAAAAGGATATGATCGAGAGTTTCCCTCTCTCCATACTTCTTGCACAGATGTGTGAATGGATTTGCCTAGATGCTAAACGTTGCCTAGTTGGTAGGATATTAAAAAGTGCTTTCTCGAGAAACAGTTTTAGCTTAGGAGATAGCGGTTGGTTCTAAAGTTCTGGTATCCAGTTGATTGCAGTAAAATGGTTAGCTTCTGTAATCTTTTCCCCTTCCATGGCCATATAATACCCACTTTTTTTAGTTGTGTAAAGACCAATTTTGTGTCCTAGCCAAATTTGTTTATCTGAAGCACCATGAACACTTGGTTTGAGACAAATATTTCTATGAGGTGTTGGGGAAATAGTCTTTCAATTTTCTCTTTATCCCATGTAGATGATTGTGGTCGGAATAAGTCTAATACACGTAACTTTTGATCTTCTTGCACTGCAGGACCAGTTGGAATACCACTTGGACTAAGAGGGAGCCACTTATCCTCCTAGACTTTGATTGATTTACCATCTCTAATAGCCCATCTAAGGTTTGCTTTTACTAGATCACGACCCACTAGTAAACGCCTCCATCCGTGCTAGACTTGTTGGGTAGGTTCACAACTTAGCAAGTTTGAGTTTTTGTAGTATTTGGAATTTAATACTTGAGCTAGTAGATAGTATAGCTTTTAAAAGATTCTCCAAAAAAATTTACGAATAGCCTCAGTAGATCTCTGAATGTTTCTAAAACCAAATTATCCCCCTCTTTTGTGCTAAGTCATTCTTTTCCATGAGGTCCAGGCTATGCTTTTCCTATCCTTTCAAGAATCCCACCAGAACCTAGTAAACTTTGATTTTATACGTTTACAAAGTGAGATAAACAGCTTGAAACAAACCATAGTGTATGTAGGGATAGAGGTAAGAATGCTTTTTAGGAGCACTTGTTTCCCATGAAAAAGAAACTTGGATGACCAGCTGGTACTTTTCTGTTTGATTTTATCAATGATGCTCTCAAATACATCTCGTTTTCTTCTACCAAAGTGCTCTGGTAGACCTAGATATTTTCCCATACCACCTTCTTGAGTGATTTGATTTTGATTTTTGATGTGTTTCTTCATATTTTTTGGTGCTTTACGAGAGAAAGTAATAGCTGATTTTTGTTTGTTAATACACTGGCCGAAAAGTGTTTCATATTGATCTAGAATTTTTTTTAAAAGCCTCTAAGCTAATTTAATTTCCCTTGCTGAAAAACATGGTGTCATTCGCGACGAGGATATGGTTGAATTAAGGACCATCCTTGTTCAATCCAATCTAGTTTATTAGGGTTAATTCTAACCATGGGTGTAAAACCGGAACAGAAATACCGAACTGAACCGGTCCAAAAAAATTCTGTTTGGTTCCGCTTCTGAGCAAAGAAACATTCGGTTCCAATATCTAAGTAATATGGTTCTCGGTCTTGTTCGGTTTAGTTAGGTTCAAAATAAGAACCAAAATAATTAATACTAAAAATATTATGGTACTTTTTGTTATTTTTGGGTATTCAGTTTTGATTATGAATGGTTATTTTTGGTTATTTATGATAAAAAAAGCAATTATTTGGAATTAAATCAATATTACTTCGGGTCTCATTCGGTTCTACCAATTCGGAACCGGAACTAAAACTAAACCACACTGAATTTTTGTTGGTACTTATTGGTTATCACTTTTCGAGAACCATAAACCAAAAAAACCGATCCAAACCGAATTGAAGAACTGAATGCCCAAAGCTAACTATTTCTAGTTAGATTCTAGTTTAGGTTATGGTTTAAGTGTTAGATAAACATGTTATTGTGTTTAGCTTGTTAGATTTTATCTTAGCTTCCACATCCTATTAATAGTGTTTTGCTTGCTTTCTCTTGGTTTGGTGGTTAATTGTTTTCGCATTTTTCTGTGGTTGGGAATTTAGTATTTTCTCTGGATTCGATCTTAAGTGTTTCTTCTTTGGGATCGGCCCTCTCTGTGCTGAGGTTTGGTTTGCTGCATGTTTTTACCTTAAAGACTTGATTGAGGTCTGATCTTTCTAGCTAAGGCTTCTATCTAGGCGATAACTGGTCGTTTGGTTCGACCATACCATTTTCCAGAAGATTTGTGGGTTTAGTTGTTAGTAAAACAGAGGTCCGTTCAGACAGAGTGTTGAACAAAATAGATTTTCTGAATAGTACTTTTATTCTGTCTAGATAACTGTCTCTCTCAGACTGAAACCTATTACAGGAATTTATAGAATGAAATGTAACTGACACCCATTAACCCCTCGACTCATTAAGTCCTACATTAAATTTATGAAATTGAAACCTCCCAAATTTATTAGAAAATAAAAACTGACAAACACTTTATTACCCCACTAACTCAAGCTTTGAATCACTCTTCAACACTCTCCCTTGATTCAAATTTGCACACTCCAAGTTTACTTCTGAAGTAGTCAAACTTGTTCTTTGATAAAGCCTTTGTTAGAACATCCGTACTGTGCTCATTTGTGCTATAATACTCCATAGTAACTGAACCTTGAACATAGCATGCCCAATCACCGTCTGTAAACTTAATCAATTCAAACTCTAAAATTGTGTTGTACCAGACTCTGAGAGCTTGCATTAATCCATACAACGCCTTATACAACCTAGAAAATTTTTTCTCTTTGCCTTGAACAGCAAAGTTTTTAGACTGATCAACATAAACGTCTTCAAGTAGCTCGTCATTCAAGAAAGTTGACTTAACACCAAATTGATACATTGACCAACATATATAAGCTCCAAATGCAAGTAGAGTTCTTACAGTGTCAAACCTTGTCTTGTACTTCTGATTGCTACTATCTGCATGATTCTTTGTTCTAAACACCCATTTCACACCGATTGAGTGTTTACCTTCAGGAAGCTCAACTTTCTGCCAAGTTTGAGTCTTCTCTATGGATGCTATATCTTCATCCATTTTTTTTTTGCCACTCTTCTTTCTCATGTATACTGCTGCTCAACCCACTGCCACTACTAGAATTCAGTGAACAAGGTGCAGAACCCACTAGTGTACTAGCTTCAGAACTCGCTAGACTCTAATTCTCTGTTCGTTCAGCACATGTGTCAACAGACTCATCTACAACCTCACCATCAATCTTTGGTGAACCAATCACCATATCCTTTTGTTTGAGAACCTTCAATCCATTTTCATGTTGATGTTCATGACATAAATGACATTGCTTTGAATCCTCTGCAACCTTGGAAACCAAAGCTCTTGTTTCAACAGAAGACAGCTCTAACAGATACATATTGTTAGATGTCTTTCTCACCACTGCTATCATGGAACCAGATTTGTTATCCTTGATAACAGACACATTCCCATCAAAGAAAATAGAATAATTGTTTTCCACCATCTGTCCAACACTTAACAAGTTTTGTGCTAAATCAGGAATGTAATACACATTATAGTTCAATTTGATCTTACCATTAATATGGATAGCCACAACTCCCATGCCCTCAACTTGAACTTCTTTGTCATCTCCAAGCTTCACCTTCAGCTTGTACGACTTATCTATATGTCTAAACAATGACTCGATGCCTATCATGTGATTAGAACAGCCACTGTCCAAATACCAAACTGTTTTGGACACATCTAGACTTTTGTATACCATAAATAGTCTGGGCTGCACATCTTCTTGCTCAAGGAAGCTTGCTTGCTTCTCTTCTCTCTGTTACTTCCAACAGTCATCTTGCGTATGACCATACTTCTTGCAATAATGACACTGAATATTGCTCTTGTTTGTACCTCTATTGTACGACTGACCTCTACGATGGTCATAATTGTCTTCACAAGCATTTGATCTACCTCCACTAGATCCAAAACTGTGACCCAAATTGTCACACTATTTTCTACGATATTCATTGTCGTCTGCACGACAACCTGATCTGCAACTGCCTGTGCCAAATCCAAAACCATTATGTTTGGAGTACTCTCCCTTAACCTAAAAATCCTTTTCCTCAGACCTTTCAAACTTTTTACCAAGACGATCCTCATGAGGTAACAACGAACTCATCATCTCGTCAAATGTATATGGACTCATATCATTTGCCTCCATAATTGCAGGAACCACATACTCAAACTTTGGAGTTAACCTTATAAGAACTTTACTCACAATAGTCTCACTTGACAAGAACTCACCATAGGTGTTCATTTGGTTAACAATGGCTGAAACTCTTGCCAAATAATCCTGCATCGATTATATCCTTCATCAAAAGTGTTTCAAACTGATGATGAAGAGTTTGTAACTTAATAGCGATTGTCTTCTTATCTCCCATGTATTCCTGCTTCAGAATTTCCCAAGCCTCATGAGATGTACTCACAGCTAAGATCCGAGATAAAATATCCTCATCCAAATTTGTCTGAATAAGGAACAACGCCTTCACATCCTTCTTGCGATTCTCACGTAACTGCTGATCAGGTTCCACAGGATTTGCATCTTCAAATCGACTCTCCACCAGATCCCAACTTTCTTGAGACCTAAACATAGTCTTCATCTTAAGACTCCAAAGATGATACTTTTCACCTTTAAATAACGAAACCAAAGCTTGCTGATTTGCTACATTGCCAGCCATTGCTTTTTTTTGAAGGATGAAAAGGAGGACAGAAACCTTAGCTCTGATACCACAATGTTAGTAAAACAGAGGTCTGTTCAGACAGAGTGTTGAACAAAATAGATGTTCTGAATAGTACTTTTATTTTGTCTGGTTAATTGTTTGTCTCATACTGAAACCTATTACAGGAATTTATAGAAAGAAATGTAACTGACACCCATTAACCCCTAGACTCATTAAGTCCTACATCAAAACTATGAAATTGAAACCCCCAAATTTATTATTAAATAAAAACTGACAAACACTTTATTGCTTCACTAACTCAAGCTTTGAATCACTCTTCAACATTAGTTTGTTTTCCATCTCTTTCTTCCTTAAATCAGTTGCTTATGTGATCTTCGCTTCAGAGGTATATTACATTCACTATGGAAGAAATTGCTTTACAATTGGCTTGGTTTTCCAAATATTTGTTTTTTAAGTTAGTAGTTAGTGGTTTTCAACTTGTGACCTTCTTTAGTTAGTTTGTTCAAGGCATCTTTTCCCTCTTATGGGTTTATATTTCGGGGACTTATTATTTTCTACCAATTTCTTGTAACTTTATTCTTTGGATGTAACTTCTGAGAAATTATCATTACTTTGCTAGTTTATGTAATTGTTATCTTGTAACTCTATTTTGGTTTAATAAAAATGAGATGACAACGCAAATTAAAATTTTCATTAAAGATCCATGATATAAAATATTAATTTTTTCATATTGATGTTATTGCTTTACCAATATACTTAGAAAACAATAACAATTTATAAATTATAATGATTGGCTACATTATACTTTAGCAGTAATTTTTTGTCTACAATTAGATCGATATGACCCAATCTATAATCTAAGTCTACCCTCTAAAATCTCAAATAATATCACGTTGAAATTACCCGACTTTCTAGAATAAACTCTTGTAGAAAAAACACTATAAGTGGATTTAACCACTTGATAAAAAACAGTTCCTTAAAAGTAATTATTATATGTCATGTTATTGTTAAAATATGTACTATGATTATCTGAAAACAAATATTAGAATCATTAAATTAAAATACAAAATAAATACAAAATGCTAAAATATTAATCTTGAGTTCATTCGTCTAATTTAACCCAAATCTTCCTCGATAGACATGTTGATGTACACTTCTTTATCCCCGACCTATTGATTTCTTCCAATGCAACATAAAAAATGTTTTCCTCCAAACTAGAAATTTCTTTAATTGTTTCCCATACATTACTACTTTATGTTATTTTCTTTCCTCCCTTTGTTGTATCAAGTCAGCAACCCAATGCTAACCTCAATCATTTTTGTAGTAGTTCTTAGCAACAACTACAATCCATGTTTATATTGTTAGATTCTCCAAACTCTTCACTTTCAGATATGTTTTTAGGAAGTAGTTTTTCTCCTTGACCTCATACATGAAATGAAGTTGAATCTAACGAGGATTTGTATATCTTTTTGGATTTCTTTTCCTTTTTATTTTGTGTGTTTCAAACTAGGATCGTTGATCATAGAGAGCGAGAATGATAAGCACGAGCTGGTGAAAGACATAGGTGCTAGGAATTTTGGAGTCACCAGGCTCATAATGGTCAAAATTCAAAGGAACTTGTTGCCATGAAGTACATCGAGCATGGTCCAAATCTTTGTCTCTATGTTTTCTTATCTGTAATTGTTTACTCATATTTGTTTGTACTTGTGTCATCGCTAATTGTTGAGTACTTAAAAGGCGTTTCCAATGCTTTTATGAGCTGATGATCCTATACCCATGTAAGCATAATAAGAATGACTTTGATTGAAGCGGAAGATTAATGTTTATATTGCTCATTTCAATATTTGAAATCTTTAGTTGGTTATATGTTTATAGCTGTTCACGAAAGGAAAAATGTAGTGCTAGTAATCTTAGGATTGTATGATTCTCTTCACAAGATTTGTAGCATGAATATTGGCTTTGTGGGTTTTGGATAATGGATGCATATTGATGAGAACATGGCAAGAGATATCATAAATCACATATCACTTCGTCATACAAATATAATCCGGTTTACGAAGTTTAGTGAATTTCTGACGGCTTGACATGAGTGATATTTTTGCTATAATCGAGTAGTTTAAATCTCTCCTATTTGTGGAAATATACTCTTTGAGACATTAATATTAAATGTTAAGCATATCTTATATCATCTATTCAATTAATTCACTAGGTCACTATCTCTCCAATTTGCTACTGGTTTTGGTCTCATAATATTTAATGTTATTATCTCCTCCTTATCTTATCATATCTCTTATTTTCAGTGTATTTAGTTAATCTTAAATGTTTGTAGGGGTGAAGTGATAACTTCGTTATAAACATACGAGAGGTTGACGAATTTTTACCCTATTTATTTATTTTCTTCTAAGACCACCATTATTGGTGGTCTCTAACCAATTTCTTAGATTAAAATAATCAAAAGTGAGAGGAGAGAAGGAGAGAGGGTTTCTTAAATAAGAAACTCAAAAGTTGGGTTTCTAGTGACGTGGCGGATTATGATTGGTTGGATGTGTTTTTTTTTTTTTTTTTTTTTCATTTGACAAAAAACAAATAATAATAATAAATAAAAATAAGAAACCCATAGGGTTTCTATTGATAATCTTGCCCTAACAGCAAAAATTGTACTTATTTGCTATTTTTTGTGCCATGATTTTTTTTATTTTTCGTATTGATTCATGAACTATTAGAGTTGACCATTTTAATATGCTCTTAATTGAATTCAAACAATGTTTATTGTAGCATTTAGTCGCGATTTTAATTATGTGTTAAGACACATAACACGACCGTTTAAGTTAATAAATTTGACTTAGTAAACAACCAACATGACAAAAAATCTTTAGACATTGTCATCCCGACATAAAAAATCTCTCCTAGAGAAGCTTGTTTAAT